>PVIA01004564.1:0-93830 GCA_004024845.1 Tonatia bakeri
GAAGGAAGGACTGTGTGCGTTTGTGGGTGTTTTAAGGGACTTTAAGATTTTGATAAAGACATTAGGTCACTGCCTTAAGTTTGTATAGCACTAAATAAACGTTTTCCTTTCCTTTTCACAAATCTCTGGCATTGAGAGATATCTTTCCTTTATGGCGGCGGACAAGACGGACCCGAATCTCTTTCAGTAATAGTATCACTGTCCCAGGCCCCCCTTGTTCTGCTCTGTAACACTGGCACTGACCAACAGGGGAGACCACAAACCTGAAATAACACCCCTGGAAAACTGATGAATATTCTGCTGAAACCCTCCCCTGAGACCTCTCCTAAAATATCTACCTGCAAGAAAGAGATAAAAGTTTCAAGAAAATGGACCCAGCACAGGCTCTCCCTCTGAGGAGTGGCCTGCACAACTCCCTTTCCCCTCTTTTTTCCTCACTTCCTCCCCCATAAGAACACATCTCCTAAACTCGAAGGGACCCCCAGACTTGCAATCAGGGCAGCAATGGGCAGCAGCAGTGTGACCCTGGTTAATCCCCTGAACCTGTACCATAGGTCCCCTTTTCTCTGATTTTCCAGTGAGCTAAGGCTTGCCTCTTTCCTGTTGCTTCTTCTACCCTATACCCCTCCTGGTTTCACTGTCTCCAGCTTCAATAAATGGATTGTAATTGTCACCTGAACTCATGCTGTGAAATCTTTCCTACAAGAAGCCAAAAACCCATATACTACCTGCTTGCCCTAGGCAGACCCACTAAGAAGAGCCAGGTCCCCTCTGTCTGGTAAGAGTAAAACCAACTAAGTGGATACAATCAGTGAATAGCTTCTAAGCAAGTAGCCACATACATGGGGAAGCCTTCTCTCTGAGTTACTTATTAGAAAAGAAACACTGTGGAAATTCCTGTCATTGCTGTGCAATATGTCGATCAGCTATATTTTTTCCTTCTTCCACACCTTGCCATGCTTACAAGCTCCCTATGTGTACACAGAACTAAGTTATTACCAGCTTTTCAAAACCAGAAGTCCACAGTATTTAATATGTTAATTAAATCTAGGCTGGAGCAAAAGAAAGATTGGAGAAAATTTAACATCTCTAAGAGACAAGCATAGTGGTTTTGTAAGACCAGAGATCCCTGGAAAACACGGGGGATCCAGGTCCAGGGGAACCCCCCAATCCTGCAAAAAGGCAGGGGGCAGGAAGGGTGCCCAGGCAGTAGATTAAAAATCTTCTCACACCTTCTTTATAGCAGGAAGGAGCCAAAGGAGCAGAAGGCACAGTGCTTAGGGCACATTGCATAACAAAGGCAGAATAAAAGAGCCTGTGCCTTCCTGAAAGAAGAGGCTGCAGAAAGTGGCTGGGAAACTTTTGCCTGACTAAAAATGGCAGCTGAAAGAGATCAAAGACACTGGGGAGTTGACAAAAATGGTGGACACGGATGTATCATAGGAAAACTGGACACTCCCACTGGCTTCCTGTGCTTGTGGGATTTCAGGAGGGCCTTTTAAAGTAAAGCGTGCAAAGGCTCTCCCATGTTCTCCTGTGTGCGCTCTCTCTCTCATGCTCTGGGTTATGGGCACTTGGTATGGAGAAGTCACTCTTCTGCTTTGGAGCTTGGAGCAAGCTCTCTCTGGGCCTTTGGTATTTGTGTCACAGGTGGGCACAGGTAACCAGGTTCTTGGTGATTGGGACAAAGAATTGAACTGAACACCCAGATTTTATAGCAGAGAACATGGGAGCAGGCCAACTCCAAGCAGAGATTGACCTCATGGGCTGGAGGGACTCTATTCTTATAGGGCAGATCCTTCCTGGCTAGTTTTGGGGGGCTTTTATTGCGCGTGTACAAGTAGTTGTATTACTTTAAAGCTACTGCACATGTGGTCTCCCATGATTTTCCCTGATTGGCCGCCAGGGAAGAGGGTACCACAATGTTACTGAATTGACCGCCTCTTCTCTTGGGGTCCCCCTGTACTAGGTTCACCTTTCCTTTCACTAGAGAATTATAGTTCTCCATGTTAGAGATTGGTGAAAAGGAAAGGAGTTATTTATTCAAGTTATACAGACTTAAGAGTAATGACTTAATGTCTTCATCAAAATCCCAAAGTCCCTTAAAACACCCACAAACACACACAGGTCTTCCTTCCCCGCTTTGCCCAGTCTGGCGTACCATATCTCAGGAAAAGAAATAGAAGTCCATGGCTCAGGCAGCCCAGGTTCTTTCCAGTAATCCATGCTTGGCTGGTAGGCCTCCCTTGGTTCTCGGCACCATCAGCTGTGTCGCTGGGATCTCCAGCTAAAGCCACGTGGTGATTCTTCTCATGGCTGGTGGTGGGGGCGGTCCCCACTCTGGCCAAAGCTGCGTGGTTCTCCCTCACCAAGGCTGCAGGGGTCCCCACTCTGCCAAAAGCACTTGGATCTCCTTCCCATGGCTGCTGCATCTGGCTTTAAATCCCCATGCCATGAAGCAGTTACCCACCAGCGGTAACTGTGAGTGCTGCAGATGATCGAGGAAACAAAAAAAATACACATGGACTACCGAGTCCTGTGGAGGAATAGGAATGGAATGGAACTCTCTCAAGGGGAGAGCGCCCCGAGTCGTTGCTTGAGTAGGCTTTTATTAGGAATAGAGATAGTTTGTTGATTATAGTGTGGCAGGGAAGATCAAACAAATAGATGACTTTCAAAGAGCTAAAAGGGCTCAGGCTGAGTTGGGGTCTTATCAACTAAAACTATAGGGCCTAATGGGCTAGTTTCATTTCCTGCCCGTGCCTTCATATTCTAATTAAGAGTATCCTCCAGCAAAGTAAGTTTCACAGGATTTTGCATATTCTCCGCTTCAGGTCTAATTACCCTGGGAGGTCCACTGTCTCTAGTCTGGACTGCACTACCCCTTGTTATTGCCACAGGCCTGAGTCGGGCAGAGGAGACAAAGGCAGCTGGGAGATTTGCATTTCTCATAGGTAGAATAAGGACTCAGGCTTGTCAAAGCCGAGAGGGTGGGGGTCGATCACCCCCTCATTTCCACAGCCCCCTAAGTCTCTCTCTGAGGGCCTTCCGACGTGATTGTGCCTGTCTTAGGTCCATCCTCCTCTAAGGAATGTTACCTGTCATTGGCTAACCAACCAAGCAATGGGGGCCAGACATGGAGCAAGCAGCACTCATGCCAGGGAGACCGGATTGTTTCCTCAGTGTCTCTCACTCAGCCTTTGCTATGGGGGTTTGCAGTTCCTGAAACCAGCAGGGCAGACCCCAACAATGCCAATCTTCCACTGCAGCCCCATTTCCGACTCCTCCCACAATCGGCTACACTTGCCAGCACTCCCATATCCTTCCAACTTTACTGGGCTGCCGTAGTGAGTCTGGGCAGGTGTGAGTCTGGCTTGGAGAGTCACCATCTCCAAGCTCTTACATAGGCAGGTACTGTAACCAGGGCTAGTTGCCTCCCAGTTACATCCTGGGTGGAAGTCACTCCCTTCTCCCTGGCTCACAGCATGGCCACAGCTATTTAACATATCTATGAAACCAGTTAAATGTTATAGATATGTTAAATGACCACACCAGAGGTTAGCTGCAAAGCTGTTGCTTTGCAAAACAGCTCTCAATGGCCCTGCTCCATGTGACCCTTCCCCCAACTCACACCTGTGGGGGACATCCTACATATCTTTCTAATATTTCCTGGACACCTTGAGTTCTGGATCCCATTACAAATCCTTCTTTGGGGGGCCCCCTGGCTGCACCCTCCTACATTTGGATGCTCTGGGCCTCTGGCCCTGCTTCCTACACAGACAGGAGCACTTGTGTGACTAGGAAGATGCCGGGCCCACCAGGGGCTTAGATCCTGAATAGATGGAAGTCCACTCCTGGAGGCAGAGCCCCACGTTGGGATGTGTGCCTCCCTGGGTTCCAAGTTTCCCAGTGTCCCAGGGATGCTGGCATCTGGGACACTAAAATCCAATGTAGTAAGGCACACAGTTCCTGGATGGCTATGTGGAAACTGGGAGCAGCACACCCTAGACCCTAAAGGAGAGAGCTGGTATGAAAAGATGGTGACTCTGAAACCCACAAGTGCACATGCCAGAGAAGATAGAGATCTGTCTGTAAGACTGGCTGAATGACAGATAAGGAAATGGGAGACTTCTGGGCATAGTTTTGGCTTGTAGTCTTTTGTGGAGCAAGAGAAGTTCTGGGTCTCATAAAAGAGAAGGGCTCAGAGCAGGAGGGTTCTCTGACCCTGCAAGGTTGGAACTCAGTTAATAAAAACCTGTTTCCTTCAACACAAATCATTGGATCATATAAAAGGGAACCAAGAGGCCAAAGCCCAGTTTGTACAGTTACAGTTTGAAGCTTTTAAAAGTCCTGGAATACAGTCCTGGCTGCTGTAGCTCAGTGGATTGAGCATGGACTGCAAATCAAAGGGTTGCCAGTTCGATTCCCACTCAGGGCACAAGCCTGGGTTGTGGGCCAGGTCCCCAGGGAGGGCATGATGAGAGGCAACCACACATTGATGTTTCTTTCCCTCTTTCTCCTTCCCTTCTCCTCTCTCTAAAAATAAAATCTTTTAAAAAATAAATAAAAGTCCTGGAATACAGCAGAGACAAAAAATAAATTTGAGCCAATTAGCCAACAAAATAAACTAAATAGTGATTTAAAAAATAAATGGTGCAAAGGAGACAAAAGTCTTTGTTTTCTAAATTTTATTCTAAGTTGTCATTTTTAAAAAACAGATCATGATTATGTTTTAATACACAACTTTTTACAACCAAAAATAAAATGCCACAGAAAAATAAAACATGATATTTCATTTGCAATGCGCGAGAAATGGTTAACATTTTAGTCATAAACGAGCTCCTAAGAAACCAGCTATAGAGACACTAACTATCCAAAGGGGCTAGAGAAAAGAAAATGAAATCATGTAAATGACTATTAAGAATTAAGAATATGATAATTGAGCTGAACAATAACGGAAAAGTAATGTCACTGTAATATCACACTATCAAAGAATGAAACACTGATATTGAATGTTTTAAGTTTTGAACAGAGTTGTACAGTTTGAATTTTCATAAACAAACACTGAGAGACAGATTGGTTAGGAGTCCTTACAATTACAGGGAAGCTACCATTCTGACTCAAAATATAAATTTTGGATATTTTTAGCCCCAGCATTTCTAATTCACTGAAATTAATTTGTTGAAATAAGTTGTCATTTTTAAAACAGTGGTTTTTTAGACACAACACTCTTTTCAATAACTAATATATTGTAATGCTCCGTTTACTACCTTGAAATGAAATTTATAGATAATGTAACTTACATAATTTACAAAATTATCAAAGGGCCTTAATTGTAATATAAAGGAGAAATAAAAGGAAAATAATGAACAGCAAAAGAATTTTTATGTTAATATGTAAATGCTTGGGTACAACTCCACTAAGGCCTAACAGAAGAATCTGATATAGGGAAGAGAAGTCTGAAAGTGAGTTGCACTGGGGCTTGATATCAGGAGTACTGTTATTGTCAGTTGGCAAAATTCCAAACACAACATAGTACAATATCCCTCTATTTAGACAGTAGTCGTACTTCCAGAAAATTCAGTATATATTACACTGTACCAAGAAAAAGTATTTTGTATTTTAATGGAAACTATGCTACAAGAATTGTAAAGAAAAGGTTGTAGAAAAAAGATTGAACTTAAAGTCAAGGCACCTGATTTCAAGTCCTGAATTTTCCCCTTTGTAGTGGACATTGGCTCTTTTGGGTGGGCAGCACCTGAATTTCTTTCCTTGATTTGGAAATCCCCCACAATGTGAGGCTTGGTCAGAGACACAGCTTTTCTTCCCAAAGTAAGATACCAGACAGTCCCTCTCCCTGTCCCTGGCAGAACAATTACTTGGACACTCTTGCCTAGGTTTAGAATTGGACGGAAGTGGACAAAAACCTTCGAGTAGTTATAGGTTCTTTGCAGGGCAGGAGTTCTGCCAAGAGTCATGGCAGTTCCGGGAGCTAGTAGTGGCTGGGTGAGCTCTGCCCCTCCCTTAACTTTCTGAACTTAGTTATTGTTTGGTTCCCCAAGTTCCTATAAGAAATTATTTGGGCTTCCATTGACCAGAATCAACTTATTGATCACAACCAAGAACTCGGACAAGTTCCATTTTTTCTGGGCCTTGGTTTCCTCACATGTGTAATGAATAAATGCTCCTTCTGAGCCTGATGGCCAGTAGTAAATGAATATATGAAGGCTGCTTTGGGGGGAAAATCCTTTATATGCAGTTTAAGCTTTAGTTTCCCAAGGCCATTTTAGTTTATCATCACATTTGGCTTGGGGGGGATATATTGTAAGCAAAGTGTTCATCTCAGTGCCTGGAACATACAAGAAATAATAGTCACCATAACTGACATAGACTGATACCCAGGATATATTAAGTGAAAAGATAAAGCTATTTTTTGTATATTTGGTATGATCTCATTTTGGAATGCATTTTGTTTTGCACATCAATGTATCCTCTCTGAATATAGTAGGTACTTAGTAAATGTCTGTTGAAACAATGAATTTCTATAAAAACTGTGCCATTTGCTAGTATGTTATAGAAATATTCTCAAAGGATTTGGAGGGGTGGTATATTAGTTTGCTAGGGCTGCCATAATAAGATAACACAGAGTGGGTAACTTAAACAACAGAAATTTATTTTCTCATAGTTCCTAGAGACTGGAAATCAGAGATCAAAATGTCAGCAGGTTTGGTTCTTTCTGAGGTCTCTCTCCTTGGAATGCAGATGGCCACCTTGCTTTGTCCTCACATGGTCTTTCTTCTGTGCTTACACATGTCTAGTGTCTCTCTTCATGTCTCAAAATTACCTTTTCTTAAAAGCATACCAGTAGGACTGGATTAGGGCCCACCTTAAAGAGCTAATTTTAACTTAATCACCTTTTTAAAGGCCCTGTCTCCAAATAGTCACATTCTGGGGTACTGGGTTAAGATTTCAGAATGAATTTTGGGGGTATACAATTCAGTCCATAACAAGTGGCACTATGAAAGATTTACTTTTCCTAAATATTTTCTACAATGTTTCTGTAATGTTTCAATATTTTAAAAGGAGCCTAACTAATTTTATAATTTAGAAAAACAGTATCAGAACAAATTCTGTGTTCATATATAGAATATAGTTAGATTATA
This sequence comes from Tonatia bakeri, assembly GCA_004024845.1. Taxonomy (NCBI): domain Eukaryota; kingdom Metazoa; phylum Chordata; class Mammalia; order Chiroptera; family Phyllostomidae; genus Tonatia; species Tonatia bakeri. The sequence continues at coordinate 7,164 of PVIA01004564.1, forward strand.
GGCTTCATTATAAACAGATTTTTCATTTACATGAGTATCTTCTGGGCATTTGAAAGTCATGAGGGATGCAGGACAATTCTTTGTTGGAAAGGATCAATCCATGCATTACAGGATGCACAGTCACCATTGGTACAACTATGGCCAGTAGCATTCCTCCTCTATAAATCTGGCAATCAAAAAATGCCTCTAGATTCTAAAACTCTATCGATCATCACCACTTTAAAGTATAATTTTATACTAATATTTTCAAATGCTTAAAATGTTTTCTTCTTATCTCACTGTCTCCCCTTTTCCTTTGAAATAATAGCAGAGGAAGAAATCATGGTAATTACCTTTAGCTATGCCAGTGGGAAGGTTGGCTGTGTCTGAGTAGTGGCAGGGTTTCATGGTACCTCAAGTTGTCTAAAGACAGCTAAACCTCTTTTGCTGAAGCTTATTCAAATCGCAGGCATGATGCTCAGGAGAAAATATAGTAATAGCAAATGTGTAGTGAGCACTACCCAATACAAGTTCGTTTATTCTTTACAACAACCCTGTGAGGTAGGCACTATTGTTTGATAAGTGAAGATGCAGGCACAGGAAAGTGAAGTGACTTGCAAGTAAGGGAGCCGAGCTTTAGAGCAGACAATCTGGCTTTAGGGATTCCATGATTAGCTGCCACAGGGTACTAACTTTCCCCTACTTAGCATTTACTGGATGACTGAGTCCAACACTGTACAGATATTATAGCATGTGATCCTCACAGAAACAATGAGATGGCTACCATTGTACTGATTTGGAAACTAAGAGGCTCAAATCTCTTTTGGAAAGCAGAGAGGTCATATGTATACAGTTTATAAACATGTACAAAATAATGCCAAACTTAACCAAATTTATTCCCACAATCAAAATGTGGGGAAACAAAATTACATGAATATATTTTTTTTTCTAAATCTATTTAAGTTAATAGTCACTTCCCATTGAATTGTTTGAGGTTCTAAGTATTTTATTACTGGATAAGCTGTATTGTGGAGAAGTGATTTATATGTATGATATTGGTTTTCCCCTTAAGTTAATTAAAAATAACTCAATTGGGCTAATATGTCTCAATTTTCTGAACTGATATTTCTCTTTTAACAGAGAAGCAATATTGTGACAAATCCAACGAAAGGCTTATTTTTATTGTTTGTTTTATTTTATTTTGTTAAGAGAAGGCAGTCTCAAGAGTTTTAAGAAAGCCAATTTTCATGCTACTAAGAAGATACCTCAAATTTTGGGGGCACCACCTGGTTGATGTAATTGCTATTATCAGCTGAAGAAAAACCTTGCAAAGGCTGTCAGAAAATGCCTAACAGGCAAATCAAAATGGCTTCTAGCATACCCATACTACTTTTTCTTCCAATGGGGTTTAAAGTTGCTTCAAGAAGTAAACTTCAGGTTTTGACATAATTGAAAAAAATTACCATCTTAATAAACTTTTCCTGATTTCTTCCCCCCCCCCCCTTACCAGATGGTCATCTGGGGATCTTTTCCTGAGTCACTGTTTTGGATTTGCTTTTTTTTGAGATAAGTTTCAGGATAAAGCACACATAGTTCTTTTTCTTAAAAACTAATACTTTCCAAATATTTTTTCTTTTCTTATTGTAAAACAGTATGTCAACATAAAATTCTGAAAAAAAACCCCTCTAGTCCCACCACATTAATATTGTCTTATCTGAGAATACTTTTCCAGTTTTATTCTGCAAAATGCACATTTTTAAACATAGTTTGTCTAAATAACATATTAAAAACTTAAAAATATACCATAATTATTTTCCTTGTTTGTATAGTTTTCATTATGACAACTGTAAAGGGTGTATAACTTTTTTTTGAGTAGATATATCATACCTTACTTAACAATTTGTTTATTGTTGATCATTTAGGTTGCTTCTAATCATTTTATGGTCACACTATAGATGGAGTGTGACCATAAAATATCTTGTGCTGAAAGCTTTTTTATCACCTGTTTTATCACCTGTTTATTTCCTTACATCGAAGTTTTAGAAGTGGGATGTCTTTGATTTGATACACACTTAGCTGTATCAAACCAAAAGCTGTATCAATGTTCACCTTGCTTCTTTGTCAGCCTCTTTGCTCATTCTTTCCATTGACTATGAACAACATTTGTCAATGGCCACCTACTCTGCCTTTTTCCAGTTGTCCTTCTGTTACTTCCTTGGAGACAACAGTGACCTATGATGAGGTCAAAAGTCTCATGTTCACAGTAAAGAGGTGGAGCAGGTAACTGAGTGAACAAGGGTCATGTCTCTGACCTCACTGCTGCTGAATTCAGTCCTGTTTTAACATACTGAAAGAAATAAAAATGATCTCTGACTGACAAATGAGGTCATATTGAACACTGTCAGATTCTAGGCATTATATGAACCTCATACAGCCCTATAAGATTAAAAAACACAGACTAATAATATGTTATTTGGCATCTTGCATAGGAAAACAACATGATTTCAAATAAAAAGTTTAATTGGCTCCCATTTGACATTTAAATGTCTAAACACATTAAATGAGTTTTCCTTCCATAATCAACTTCATGGCAGTAATTTCTAAGACAAAATTTTATGGTTAAACAAGTAAATGACTTCATCCTTGAAGTTTCCCAATTATAATCTGGTGTTTCACAAATTAGAGTCCTTGGTTATTTTAGGGTCTGATTTTTGAAGTAAGTTTTTTTTCCAATGTTTCCAAATAAGAAGAGGAAACATATTTTATTTTCAGGTTATTTACATTAAACTCTCATTTCACTTGTTTCATTTATTGGCAAAGATTGTCAGTACTGTCGTTGTCAAATCACTTTTATGTTATTATTACAAGGGATTTGACAAATCATTTGCTTTATGTCTAAAAATTCCTTACAGAACCACGTATTTATAACTAACAAAGCAATATTATATGATGGTGATTTTGCAATTAATAGAGAAACAGGTTTAAATATTAGCTGGAATGAGTTGTATTTGATATGAGGAAATGTATTTGTAGATTTATTGACTAAAAAAGGTTGACATAGTCAATTAGGAAGTAAATTATTTTTGTCTCTCCATATGTTTAAATTATAATGACTTGTGTTTGTGTGTACAATATAGAAATATATATATATTGAGGGAGAGAGAAGGTGACAACTTTTACTTCAAAATTTATGTACAGTCATACCTGACAAATGAGAGATGATTCAAGCATATGAAATTATTTTATGTCACTTCTGATTAAAGGCTATGTGCTCTGGATTTTAATTATTTTGGGGTCCCAGGGATTTGGAGAACAAAAATTTCTTTCTTCTTGTGAACAAGTTTCCTTATGATTGGTTGGTTATTTTGATTTAGAAAAATTCTCAGTCTAAAATTAAAAAATGAGGGGGCACCCTAATTTTTTGAGTTTTTGGACATACCTCAGAAAATCCTCCCATCCACTGAATCTTACAAATGACTCAATCTGTTTGGAACAGCTTTAGGGATAATCATATGGCTTACTGTCCTTGTTACCATGAAGACTAAGCAAAGGCCACATTACAAATCAGGATGCACCAGCACCACCCAGTGGCTTCCAACTAATTCAACAGCTCTTTGGAAATATGTTCAGGAAGTCCAAGGCCTCTCCTGATGACATGTTACATGTGCATGCATAAAAGCACCAGGATTCAATTTTTGTAGAATTGAATCTGTTGTAGGAATTCTGACCTTACCTTGTAATCCTACATCCTGGAAATATCAGACTATTTATAGGGCAATAAAATGTAGTTTGGTGTATGTTAAGGACTTTTGGCTCTTTTTGGCATATCTATAGTCATACATATATTTTTAAGTAGTGAGGTGAGCTAACACATATTTTTGAAAGTTAAGTAGGAGTTTATGAAAGCTAAAGAAACATTACCTCAAAATAAGTGACACAAATTATTCTCTCCACCAGTAGTGTAGAATGTCTAAGGAGTCCGAGGGGAATTTAGTTTGTGTAAGTTCAACACACCTTTCCGTAACACTTCCTAGATGACAAAGATTCTCCCCTGCCAGTAGGGAATGATATTTCTTTTTCTAGATGTATAGCAAACAAACTTCTGGTAAATTTTTTGTTCCTTGAAGCTGCTGATTACTATACACATTACAGAAAAATACTTGCTAGTTGGTTAGATTTGAAAAATAATAGAGTAGTAGAAATTAATAGCAAAGGGAAAATATATGTGTAGTCCCCCTACTAAACACAATCACTGCTGCTATTATTATTTTGTATACCTCTATCCTGAGCAAACTCTGGAGCTGGCTTTGCCTTTTTAAAATCTCAACTGGGCCATTTGGTGGCTGTGAATTGGACAAGTTACTCAATCTTCTTGGTGCCCTGATTTCCTCATCTCCAGGATGGGGAGAATTAATAACTATGCTGCATAGGGTTGTTATGAGGATTAAACAAATTAACATATGAAAAGTTTTCAGAATAGTGCCTGTATATTGTTAATACCATGTGTTAGCAATTACTTTTCCATCTCTCTTTTTCTTCCAACTCCTTCTTAGTTATTAGTTATTATGTACCAGGCGTTCTCATAGAAACCAGTATTTTTGTGTGTGCCCCAGTTTTTTTTAGTTTCTGTCTTTTATTAGCTGAAAGTGTATTATAAATATAATTTTATATCTTTAAAGCTTATACTGTAGTATCTATTCATTAGTGCAATTTTGCTAGTGATTGGTAAATACTATTATTTTACAGCTTAGCACATATGTAGATTTTTACTAACATGCAAAATGAAAAGAAACATTAAAAAGGTAAACATAAAGGTTTACCTTTTTCTGAAGACAAAAGAATATAACATGCTATATTTGGGAATTTTAAATTTCTTATTTTCATTTTGGTTAGTATATGCATTTAAATTTTTTTTCTCTCATCAAGTACCACCTATACATCTATGTACAGAGGGCACGGTACTCAGTGTTGGTGATGTAACAATGAAATGCTGAAGTCTGAGATACTCAAAATGAGGCAGAGGGAACACTGGGAAGAACAACTAACTCTGACTGACCAAGTTGAAACCTGAACTGTTACTTTGAAGGATAAACAGGACTTTTCTGTAAAGGAATGATATGGCATGAAGTATTCTGGGCAGAGGTGTCAGGAATGAGCAATATTACAAGCTGTAAATTATCCATAAAATATTGTAGTATCATCCATAGATTGTGGTGTGTGCTGGGGAGCAGGAGACAGGAGGGGAGATCAGACAGACAATGCTGCTTGGGCTCAGAAAAATTCAAATGTATAATTTATCCAGTAGAAATAAGTAATAACTAGAAGGAAAAGTGCTGCTGCAGAAGGAAGGAGGGCTTAAAAAGTAGGGATGGTTCATCATTTCCAGTGAAGGAAACGCATTATAGAACTGAAAACAAGTCAGGGGCAGTTGTGTGACTTTAGCCATCACTGATCTTAGCCAAAAGCAGTTTGAAGCCAAGGAGTGTGAATGGGAAGAAAACAATCGGAGATAGTGACAACTCCTCTTACAGGAAGTTTGTTGGGAAAAGACAGTACATAAGAACAGAAGCAAGAAAGCCAACTATGGTGGTAAAGGATCTTCATGATGGAACTCTGAGAATTTCTGGAGCACAGGAAGTCTGACTGGTACTTTATTAACACAGCATATATTTACTTAATCCTTGGTCTGAAATTACTAAGACAGACTCAATTCCTATATGGATATCTATATATATTTGGTCTTTATATATTGGCTATTTCTCTATATCCTACACTGGAACACAAAACTTTCATTTTAGTTTGAAGATGGGTGAGAATCACAACTTGGACTTGGTTCAAAGCTTTTACTTTGGTTTTAGTTTACCACAAAGCAGTTCATAAGCAGTGCTAAGGATATAAATGAGATAAGGACACAGGTATGTGAGTTCAGCTGCCCACACTTCCTGTTCATTTATCATAAAAATTTTAGTGGCCTCAGCAGCTCTAGCTACTGAAATGTCAGAAAAGCACAGTACTGTGGGCTTCTGCACCCTTACCAACAAAAATGCCAGACTGTGTCACCAACTAGAAATAACATTTAAGGTGAAAAAAATTTGTTCCTCAGAGACTAGATGTTAGTGGGCAAACATTAAACATATACCCAGGTAATTATAATATAATGTAGAAATACCAATGGCTATAGAATAGTTAGATGAAGTACCATGAGTCTTTAAAGTCTCACAGAAATGCTTATTATTAGAAACACAGAATAAAGTCCTATATCTTAGGCCTCCCCTCCTTAGAAATCCCTAGCAATTGCATGAAATCCCATAGACATATGATCAGTCATTAGACTTAACTGTAAGTTTTTGTTTCATTTGTCACTCTTCCTATATGCCCAAACTGCTTCTTTTATTGGATTTACCTTTGGCTTTGCTAGAATATATACCCAAGGGATTTTAAAACAAGACAGTTAAATAACGAGACTGTGTCTTAGGCTTTGAAACTCTCGCTGTGTGTTGTGGGACAGTTTTGCCAAATGTTTATGTTCCTCTAGGACCTTTTCATGGCAATACATGGCAGGCCTACAACACATGAGGCAAGGTAAAAGATACAAGGTGAGTGAGGTTTCTTTCCCTTGCTCTTGTTGGTTCTAGTAAAATACAGATTTTACTAGAAACCAAAATACACATATAATACATAAAAAACAAAAGAAAAAGGGCAAAGAGTAGTAAATAGGCCCACATTCATGCAGCACAGGTATAAGGAGCACACCATTAATATTCCTCTGTAGTTCATGAACTCCTGTATTTTTAAAAAGGCACAGCAAGTATAAGATGTTTTCAACCCAACAACCTCATCAACTCAGCTAATTCTTGACTTCTTTTGCTATGAACATCCACACAAAAACACCGTATTTCCAGTGGCAAGGGCTGCTGTCTTCAGGGAATCTTATTAGAATGAAACTAGATCAAATCTCAAGATTTGCTATACTCATGAAAGTTCTACTTAGGGTGATTTTGCCTTTCCTCATATGAAACATTCAAATGGACATTTCACACCTAGTATGCAGGGCAGAGCAACATGAAGACTTTAGAGACTGCTTATAATATTCCATGAGGATTTGAGATTTTTGCTGCATCCATAAATGTGAAAAAAATATGTGAATCTCTGAAATACCGTTTACTTCTAGAGATAAACACACTTAAACAACTGTCAAATGTCACTTGATATCTTCAGCATATTTCAGTAAATGCTGAAACACTATACAGTCTTGTGACTTCAAATTTATTGTTTCAATTCCTTAATGTTCTGTGAAGTTTGAGGAGGTTGTAAGTTTACAGTAGTATATTTTCTTCATCTTTTGAAAGACATATTTTATCAGATCTCTCACTATCTCAGTATATCTGTCTTTTAGAATTGATGGTAGATATAAATATTGGTGAAAAAACAATTAAGGCTATCAATACAGCAATTATTTGGGTGTCTCTGAAGTCTGGTCCCTCACATAAATTTATGCTTCAGGTAAAAAAGTGATAAAAAATCTTTTCCTAAGCTTATAGGCTTATGTCCTGGAATAAAAGATTGAATCTAATTTTATCTATGCCACACTAAGAATACTGCTACAAGTCAGTGGTTTCAGTGTTTATTCCTATGTGGATATGAAGTAAAACTACAGCGTAGATATAATAAAATGACACATTTGTTAGGCAACAGTACTAACTCCTAAGTACTTGGAAAAACTAAGTAGTACTTGAGCATGAAATGTATTTTCTGTATTTTTCAAAAACTGTGTAGTTTTTACTTTTAATTAATATGAAACAAACTAATTTTAGTGTGTGTAGTATGTTTTTAATCATTATAAACATTTCTTCAGTTTCTTACACTTATAGCCTCTTAATTTCAATGTATTATCAATATATCTATATATGTATGTATATATATTTACAATGTTAGCTATTGTTTTTGGTAACTCTGGTTTCATTAGCTGGAGATGAAGTCCTAACCAACTGATAGTGACAGAACAGAAAGCAGGGTTAGGTCCTTACAAAATGTTTGATTCATTTTTGCTAATGAGTTTGAAAATACTTGGTTTTAATCAGAAATTTGAAAATGACAATGACAAATGGAATTTCTGAGAATATCTTAACCTATAAAAAAATTACCAGTGACAGAGAAAAAAGGCTTATTGAATTTAATAGTGTTAATTCTGAACATGTTTCAAATTTCCATGAAGGATAGTGAAGTGTTCAATGTAGATACCAGTACAAACTTTAGTAAACTTGTTAACAGACAAAATGCTCTAAGGAATGTTCTGAACATTATTTTCATTAGAAAAGAAGATAATTTTCAAAGTTGCTTGAAGTACTGTAATATGTCTACTGATACTCCCAGCTGTTTTACTAAACTGGCTGTCTGTTCTAAAATCCAAGTGAGGCTTGGATTTTCAGAATGTGCATGCTCCCGTGTTCCACAACATTCTGAAGATGAACAATCTACCCCGCTAAGACTCTTGCTACAGTTTTTGTTAAACTCAGCATTATTTTTATTGAGTCTTTCATCCTTAGCTTCATCAATCTTTTGCTCAGCTGGAACTACATGACAGAGGTCCATATCCTGAATGGAGTCCAATAAATCGACAACATGGGGCTGTGGGGTGATTGATTTCACATGTTTGAGCACATGCTCTTCGCACTGGTCAACTGCATCCAGAAGATTATTTATTTTACTGATCAAAGCTGAACTAGTATGGTGAAGGTGACACCAGGAGAGCAAAGCACTGAATGAAAATATAAACAAGAGTTAAATAAGAAAAAAATTAAACAATCATAGGCTTTTAGAATTTTTGATGTTTATTTTCTACCCTATGTGTTTCTTTTATAGATAACAGCATGCAAACCAAATTAATAATAAGAATGCAAGTCAAAATCAGAAAAGTAATAATGGTAAATAGGATTAAAAATATAAGGATATTATTTTTCAATAGAAATTAAACAATTGAGCTTAATCATATAAACTGTTTCTAATACATAACCACACCTTCACAGCTCCACATCTGCTCTTTCTCATTTTAGATATTTCCCTGTGGCTGTGGAGCTTCTGAGGGATACAACTCAGAAAAAGATCAGAAAAATTAGTTTCTCCTTTAAGGACAGCAAAAAGCTTCTAAACAAGTGATTCTTCAACTTGGATGCACATTAAAATCACCTGAGAGCTCTTAAAACTATCAAGGTCTAAGTCATACCCCAGAATAATTAAATCATAATCTCTAGGGGTGTTATTTTTTAAAGCTGCCTAGCAATCCAGCTGATATCAAGGTGCAGCCAAGGTTGAAAACCATTGTTCTAATCATATATAGCAGTTGCTTGCCATCAAAACTGAAGGTTAGAAAGAAAAGCTTTTAGGTGACTTTACATTTCCAACTTTGTTATAAGTAGACACTGTTTGCAGAGCTAACTAACAATTTTCTGGAAGGTAAAAATTCTTCTAGTCCTAATAAATATTTTTCTTTACTATTCTAATACAGATAGTACTTTTGTTTTTTTGTTATTTCAGATTGTTCAGATAATCACGCCATAAAATAGTTGTTGTGAAACGTAATGTTTTGACCTGGCCAGTTGGTTCAGTTGGTTGAAGTGTCATCCCATATACCAAAGGTTTGCGGGTTTCATTCCCAGTCACGGCACATATCTAGGTTGCGGGCTCTATTCCTGACTGGGGTGCTTATTGGAGGCAACTGATCAATGTTTCTCTGTCACATCAATGTTTCATTCTTTCCCCTTCCTCTCTCTTTAAAAAAATCAATAAATATTCTCAGGCGAGAGTTAAAAAAAACGGAGTCCAATGATATAAAAGATTTAGCAATAACTTTCTAAGCTTATAAAAGATTAATTTAACTAGATGTGAAGATGAACATGATCATTTTCCTATAGTAGTAGAGTGCAAATTTCAATTCCTGACCATTACATTTTCTAAAACCTTTAACACAAGATTTTTTTTTGTTTTGATAACTTTTATTTTCTACCCTTTGTAAAAATCAGTGATTCTTTGCATCATTTTCTCTATAAAGGGTCTTTTAAAAGGTATGGAGTATTACAGAGTACAACCCCGTCATGTTCCTTGCTTCATGTGTCATTTCAGTACGTGGCTCTGGAACATGCCATTACTGCTATGGAGTCTGGAGAGGTGTTCAACGTTCAGGACACAAGTAAATGGGATCATTTTTCTCTCTATTACCAGCTATAATTTTCATCATGTACTTCTAGTCTAGAATTCTGCTGTGCTGTGTTCTGCCACATGTACAAGATTAAAAGCTTTACTTAAACCCTGAGGATCTTTTAAATTACTTTGAAATATAGACTGTTGATAATTCAGGCAGCAAAACAAAAATCCAAAACCAAACAAACAAAAAACCCCAAACACGTTCCTATCTTTTCTTTGCTATAAAGGACATCTAGCTCATATATTAAGTGAATGAACTGATGATCTAGACTTTTTCAAGGCAATATTATTATTCTAATGCTTTGCAGCATTCTTGTGGATTTAACAGTAGGAAAAGCATTTTAGTTTAAACACTTTATTTTTATATACTACTTTTACAAAAATCCTCTCGTAGTACTGAGGATAAAATGACTCGGCATTTAAATTTTAAAAATTACCTCAGAGTTCCTCTGAGTTGTCCATAGTTCATAATGATTTCTGCACCTTCTTTATAACCTTGATTGAAGCCTTGTTGAAGAGTAACTGCTTTGCCAGCCTCTAGTCCATCTCTATAGCCTTCCTGAAAATAAGTAATGAAGAACTGCAGCTATAACTAACATCAAGTGGATCAATGTAGGTTTTTCTAGAAAGTCATAAAACTAATTTAGGAAATCACTGAAAACAAGCCTTTCCTGTGTTAACATAATGGTTCTAAAACATATGGCATAGCTACACAAAGTAGACTGTAATTCTCATAAAAATGGCTTTATCCCATTAAAAGTCCTATGTTAGCAACGACTTCATAGAAAGGATTCAGGGAGAATTATATGCCTGGCTCTTTGCAACTGATTGGATTGGTGTGGGTGAATGAGGAGGTGAGGCAGTAAACAGTTATCAAGTCTTGGATAATTAACTGAAGTAGGGAAAGAGGAAATTGGTTTAGCAAAAGGAAAGTAAGAAATCTAGCTTTAGAAATTTTGCTTGATACCTAAATTCAACTAACCTGCAAATTCAGTGTGGACAGGGATTTTTTGGTACTGTATCTCCTTTGATGCCACAATGCTCAAAAGATGGTCAATCAAAAGATACCCTAGCTTCATACACAGCATTTCTGAAATTGACAACATGGTTGTGGGCTAAACAATTATTTTACTGAAACATTAAACAAAAGCAGATTTAAGGCAATTTAATGCTTGGCAAGTGAACCATTTTTAAGTGAAAGTGGACCTCACCATTTGGCCCTGAACTAAGCTTTGAGTGCTACCTGGAAATTGGGTGTGTGGCATTAAGCTTAATCTCAATGAAGAGACAAATTAGAGATGGATAAGGCACACCTAAAAAAAAGAAACCAACTTTAATACTTCCTTACCTAGCCACCAGTATTCCATATTAGCTTTCGCTTATTGCCCTTTGACAACATTCTTACATCCATTTCTTCCACATACATTGATTACTACCGCCCCTAACTTTAGGCTCCTCACGGATTCAAGCAACCCTGTAAACTGAACAAATCCTCTGATAGTCATAATTAGTACAGTAAGTGCACACATTTCCACTCCATTCCCTTTCCTACGATCCCCACGGAACTGCAATCTCTTCAAAGTTTAGCAGTTTGGTGGGACCCGTCTATCCCACTCCGCCGGCGCTCGCGGAAAGTGCCCGGTGGTTTCACAGGCTTTAGGTAACCCACTGTGTAACCTTACAGGATGCAGGCTGCGTGGGGCAGCAACTCGGAGGCAGGTCGCGTTGACGGCACGGGCCGCGCAGGCCTCAATCTCCCGTGGAACCTCATCACAACCCCGCCTCTTTCCCCACAACCCGGCATACCAAGGGACCACCCCGCTCCGCGCCCTCCACGCAGCTTTACTTTGACTCGTCTCCGCATGTGGCTCTGCCATTCTCGCTGCACCAGGAGTGACTCGTCCGCTTCCTCGTCAAACACTTCCTCTTCCTTTCCACTGCCTGGTACCAAAGGAGCAGCTCGAACCCAAGACATCAGCGAGGTAACCATAAAGCAGCTGAGAACTGGAAGCTCTGCAAACTCCTTCCGGTCTGAGGGGGGGCGGGGGTGAGGTGGAGGGGCGGGGTCTGATGACTGAGTGCTGTTCGCTGATTGGCTGCTCCTGCGCGCCGCGGACACTGTGTGGGCGGTGGGGGCAGTCTCTGGTGTGTCCCGGCTAGTGCCTCCACTCTGCTCACTGGTATTTTCTTGCTTATCAATTTAGGAAATGCTTAAATCTGTAGAGAATTTTTATGAGTTTATTTGAGCCAAACTGAGGGCAACTGCTGGGAAGCAAAATCTCAACAGATTGAGAAGATGCTCCAGAAAACAGCAGTTTTGCACTGACCTGTGTGTTGTAGTGTAATGTATTCCTGTGTATAAATGCGCGACCACACTTTTGGCCCAAACTTTCAGGGAAAAAAATCTTGTATTTAAAATTTTTAATTCAATTTTTATTTAGTTATATTTAGATACTTGTTTTTTTCCATATGGATATCGTCATTGCTTTCTAGAGTTACACTTTTAAAGCATAAGCATACATAAAAGAATTAAAAAACATTTATATAGATAGGGAATTAGTATTAATTATATTAGAAGTATACTATATTAGTATTAGTATAATGCACATCCTTATTTTACCCTAAAAAATTTGCGCAAAAGTGCATTATACACGGCGAAATATGGCGTTTTATAAATGGCAATCAAATGAGGAGGCTTAAGGGGTTACATGAAATCCATTGGTGATAGGAAGGTGGAAGAAAGCAAAGCCAGGAAATCATTGGGACTGAGTAAAAAGTAAAACGAATAGACACATACTTTTATTTTTTCTTCATTCTTTTAAAAGTTTAATTTCTGTCATACTTTTTCCCATTACCATTTAGTCTCCTTTGCCCACTCCAGGCAGCAATGACCACACTGTTGTCCATGTCCATGAGTCCTTTTCTCTTTTTGCTGGATCCCTCCACAACCCTAACCACCCCACACCCTACTAGCTGTCATCTGTTCTCCACCTTTGAGTCTGTCTCTGTTTTGCTTGTTAGTTCTGTTTGTTCATTAGATTCCACAAAGAAATGAAATCCTATGGTATTTGTCTTTCTCTGACTGGCTAATTTCACTTAGCATAATGTTCTCCAGGTCCATCCATCCTGTCCCAAAGGGTAAAATTTTCTTTTTTTTAAGGCAAAGTAGAATTCCAATATGTAAATATCCCATAAATGTTTTATCCACACATCTACTGGTGGACATTGGGTTGCTTCCATATCTTGAAAATTGTAAATAAAGCTGCAATGAGCATAGGGATACTTATATCTTTTGAATTAGTGTTTTGGGTTCCTTTGGATATATTCCCAGAAGTGGAGTCACTGAGTCAAAAGAAAGATCCATTTTTAATTTTTTGAGGTAACTCCATACTGCTTTCCACAGTGGTGGCACCAATCTGCATTCCCACCAATAGTGCAAAGAGTTTTCCTTTCTCCACATCCTTAGTAAGCACTCACTTGTTATTTGTTGATTAATTGATGATAGTCATTCTGACAGGTGTGAGGTAGTATCTCATTTTGGTTTTAATTTGCATTTCTCTGATGATTAGTGACATTGAGCATCTTTTCATAGGTCTATTGGCCATTTGTATGTTCTCTTTTGGAAAAGTGTCTATTCAGGTCCTTTGCCCATTGTTTAATTGAGTTGTTTGTTTTTTTGGTGTTGAGCTTTGTAAGTACTTTATACATTTTGGATATTAACCCCTGATCAGATATATTGATGAATATATTCTCCCATTCTGTGGGTTATCTCTATTTCATTGATGATTTCTTTTTCTGTGCAATACCTTTTTAGTTTGATGTAGTCCTGTTTATTTATTTTTTCTTTTGTTTCCCTTGCCTGGTGTTGTATATCTGATAAAATATCGCTTCAGGCAATGTCTGAGATTTTTGCTGCCTATGTTTTCTACTAGGATTTTTATGATTTTGGGTCTAACATTTAAGTCTTTGATACATTTTGAATTTATTCTTGTGTGTAATGTAAGAAGGTAGTCTAGTTTCATTTTTCTGCACATATCTATCTAACTTTCCCAACACCATTTATTGAATAAGCTATATTTAGCCTATTGTATGTGCTTGCTTCCTCTGTTGGATATTAATTGATTATAAAGATGTGGGTTTATTTATGGGTGCTCTATTCTGTTCCTTTGATCTATGTGTATGTTTTTATGCCAATACAATGCTGTTTTGGTTACTATGATCTTCTAGTATAGTTTGATATTAGGTAGCATGATTCCTCCAACTTTGTTCTATCTCAGGATCACTGTTGCTATTTGGGGCCTTTTGTGGTTCCATTTAAATTTTTGAAAAATTTGTTCTTGATCTGTCATTGGATCTAGGAATTGTGTTGAATCTATAGATTGCTTTGGGTAGTATGGCCATTTTAATGATGTTAATTCTTCCTATCCATGAACAGGTTGTGTGCTTCCACTTATTTGTATCTTCTTTAATTTCTTTCTTTAGTGTCTTATAATTTTCCTGTTACAGGAAAATTGTGTACAGGTGTACAGGTTTTTAAATCCTTGGTTAGATTTATTCCTAGGTATTTTATTCTTTTTGAAGTGATTGTAAATGGGATTGTTTTCTTAACTTCCCTTTCTGTTAGTTTGTTATTGGTGTATAAAAATGCAACTGATTTCTGGATATTAATTTTGTATCCTGTTACTTTGCTGAATTCATTTATCAGTTCTAGAAATTTCTTGATGGAATCTTTGGGGTTCTCATATCATCTGGAAATAAAGACAGTTTTACTTCTTCCTTTCCAATTTGGATGCCTTTTATTTCTTCTTCTTGTCTGATTGCTTTGGCAAGGACTTCCAGGGTTATATAGAATAAGAGAGGTGAAAGCAGACATCCCTGTCTTGTTCCCAATCTTAAGGGGAATACTTGTAGTTTTTTCCTACTGAGTATCATGCTGGTAGTAGGTTAGTCATATACGGCCATTTTATGTTTAGGTATGCTCCCTCTATTCCCACATTGCTGAGAGTTTTTATCATAAAAGGGTGCTGGATTTTAGCAAACACTTTTCTGCATCTATTTGTATGATCATGTGGTTTTTATCTTTCATTTTGTTCATGTGGTGAATCAAATTTATTGATTTGTGAATGTTGTACCACCTTTGCATTCCCAGAATAAATCCCATTTGATCATGATGTATGATCTTTTTGATGCATTGCTGTATTAGTTTGCTAATACTTGGTTGAGAATTTTAGCATTTATGTTTATCAGGGATATTGGCATATGATTTTCTTTTTCAGTGTCTTTATCTGGTTTTGGAATTAGGATAATGTGGGCCTCATAAAATGAGTTTGGGAGGTTTCCCTTCTCTTGAATTTTATGAATAGTTTGAGAAGAGGTGTTTGTTCTTCTTGGAATGTTTGGTAAAATTCACTTGTGAAGTCATCCAATCCAGAGCTTTTGTTTGTTGGCAGTGTTTTGATTACTGCTTCAGTTTCACTAGTTGTATTCTGTCTGTCCAAATTTTCTGATTCTTCCTCATTTAGTTTTGGAAGATTGTATGTTTCTAGCAATTTCTCCATTTTGTCAAATTTATCCAGTTTATTGATATCATGTTGTTCATAACATTTCTTAGAATCCTTTCTATTTCTTTGGTGTCAGTTGTTATTTCTTCTCTTTCATTTCTGATTTTATTTATTTCGGTTCTGTCTCTTTTTATTCTTTTTCTTAGACTCTTGAAAAGTCTGATAGGTTTGTCAATCTTATTTATATCTTGAAAGAACCAGCTCTTGGATTCATTGATCTTTTGTATCATTTTTTTAGACTCTATTTTGTTTATTTCTGCTCTGATCTCCAATATTTCCTCCCCTCTACTCACTACCGACTTTGTTGTTCTTTTTCAAATTCCTTTAAGTATAAAATTAGATTTTTTGCACTTTTTCTGTGGGGTTTTTAAAATTTAATTAATTAATTAATTAATTAATTTATTTATTTTTTAGATAGGCCCATAATGCTGTGAAATTCCCTCTTAAGATTTCCTTTCCAGTGTCCCACAGATTTTGGTTCGTTGTGTCATTTTCATTTTTTTCCAGGTATCTTTTGATTTCTTCCTTCATCTCATTGACCCATTCATTGCTTAATAAAATGTTATTTAACTTCCTTGTCTTCACATACTTCTTAATGTTCTTCTTGTGATTGATATCTAGTTCCATAACATTGTGGTCAGAGAAGATGCTTGATATGATTTCAATCTCCTTAAATTTATTGAGACTTGTTTTGTTTCCTAACATGTGGCTTATCCTAGAAAATTTTCTATGTGCACTTGGAAAGTGTGTATATTCTGTTGCCTTGGGGTGAAATGCTCTGAAGTTACCAGTTAAGTCCATTTAACCTAGTGTGTCATTTAAGGCCACTGTTTCCTTGTTGATTTACTGCCTGGAAGATATATCCATTGAAGTCAATGGGGTGTTAGCATCCCCAACTATGACTGTATTTCTTTATTTTTTTATTTTACAGTCTTTTTAAAAATATATTTTATTGATTATGCTATTACAGTTGTCCCATTTTCCCCTCTTTATTCCCCTCCACCCTGCACCCTTCTCCCACCCACATTTCACCCCTTTAATTCATGTCCATGGGTCATACATATAAGTTCTTTGGCTTCTACATTTCCTATACTACTATTAACCTGTTCCTGCCAATTTTTTACCTACAATTTATGCTACTTATTCTGTGTACCTTTTTTTAGGTACTGTATTTCTTTTGATTTCTCCCTTTATGTTCATGAAGGTTTGCTTTATGTATTTAGGTGCTCATATATTGGGTACATTAATGTTTACTAGTGTTATATCCTATTGTTGGATTGTTCCCTTTATCATTATGTTGTGTCCTTCCTTGTCTCTTGCTATAGCTTTGGTTTTAAAGTCTATTTCATTGGATATAAGTACTGCTATCTTAGCTTTTTTATTCTTTTTCATTTCCATGAAATATCTTTTTCCACCTTTACTTTTAGTCTGTGTGTATCTTTCAATCTGAGATGGGGCTTTTGGAGGCAGTCTATTTATGGGTTTTGTTTTCTTATCCATTCAGCCACCCTATGTCTTTTGGCAGAGCATTTAAGCCATTTACATTTAAGGTGATTATTGATAGATACGTATATAGTGCTATTTTATTGTTAGACTGTTTTCCTGTTTTTTTTTTTTC
Source organism: Tonatia bakeri (assembly GCA_004024845.1). Classification (NCBI taxonomy): domain Eukaryota; kingdom Metazoa; phylum Chordata; class Mammalia; order Chiroptera; family Phyllostomidae; genus Tonatia; species Tonatia bakeri. The sequence goes on from PVIA01004564.1 coordinate 24,522, forward strand.
ATGTTCTTCTTCCTCCTTCTTGTTCCCCTTCCCCTCCTCCTCTTTGTTCTTCTCCTTGTTCTTCACCTCCTCCTTCTTCTTTCTCCTTTCTTCTAGCAAGCCCTTTAACATTTGTTGCAGTACTGTTTTGGTGTTAACAAATTTCTTTAGCTTTTTCTTTTCTGGGGAGATCCTTATTTCTCTTTTGACTAAAATGATAGCTTTGCTGATTAAGTAGCCTTGGTTGTAGGCCCTTGCTTGTCCTTACCTTTAATATTTTATGCCACTCCCTTCTGATCTAAAATGTTTTTGTTGAGTAATCAGGTGCCAGTCTAATGGTGCTCCCTTGTATGTAACTACCTGCTTTTCTCTTGCAGCTTTCAGGATTCTCTTCTTGTGCTTAAATCTTGTCTTAGTTATGATGTGTCTCAATGTGAGCCTTTTTGGGTCCAACTTGTTTGGAACTCGCTGAGCTTTCTGGACTTGTGTGTCTTTTCACTTTGCCATATTAGGGAAGTTTTCAGTCATTATTTCTTCAAATAGGTTCTCAATCCCTTGCTTGCTCTTTTCTCCTTTCAGTATTCCCATGATATGGATGTTGTTACACTTAATGCTGTCCAAAATGTTTCTTCAGCTCTCATTTAAAAAATATTCTCTTTTCTTTTTGCTGCACTGCCTAGGTGTTTTTTCCTGTCTTGTCTTCCAAATAGCTGATGCAGTCCTGTGCTTCATTTAACCTACTGTTTACTCCTTCCGGTGTATTATTTATTTCAAATATTGCATTTGTTATTTCTGACTGGTCCTCTTTTATGTTTTCTATGTCTTTTTTCATGCTGTTGAGTTCTTATAATCATTACTCTAAACTCTCTATCATTACTCTAAACTCTCTATTTGATTAATTGTTTGCTTCCTTTTCATCTAGTTCTTCTGGAGAATTCTGTTGTTCTTTCATGTAGGGTCTGTGTCTTTGTTTTCCCATTTTGGCTGCTTCTTTGTATTTTCTACTTTAGCTGTTAAACTAATCATCAGTTAAACTCATCAGTTGTTAAACTAATTAAGCTGTAATCAGCAGCCAAGCTTAAGCTCCTTATAATGGGGCAGAGTAATTCATGTGGGGTGGGTATTGCTTCCCCCTCAGTCTGATGCCACGTGGAGAGGAGTGCTCTGCCAGAGGAAGATGACTTTTGCAGTATGGGGATTGACTTGGCACAGGGATCCTGGCGGCTGTTTCTTTAGTTCTTTCTTTAAAGCCACCAAGCCCAGACTCTCCTCAAGCATCTCTGGTCCACTCTGTCCTTCCTCTGCTGGATCCCATGGTAAATGGCTGCAAATGAAATTTTGTGCATTGGCCCTTTAAGAGGCTCTCTGTATCTCCAGCTGTCTCTGCCTGGCAAACAGAAACCCTGCTGCTTTTCATAGCTGTATGTTATCTGGGTTACTTTTGGCTCTGGTGCTATAGGCTGGGGAGCCCTGCTTGGGGTTTAGACCCCACACTTCTCAGGGGGAACTCCCTGGTTGCTGAAATACCCCTCTGGCACTTCAGCTCCCACTTTCTACCAGTCTCGTAGCAGTGAAGTGTTTTTTTGTCTGCCCTTGATTTTAAGGCTTCTCTCCAACTAGAGTTTAGTTGGTTATTCAGGTTTACTCAACAATTTAGTTGTAATTCCAGATTCATCCTGGGAGAGGTAGGTGTAGCTTCCACTTATCCTCCACCGTCATGGATCAGCCCAAATGCCTTTACATGGTACCAAATACCATGTGTGATCTGGCTCCTGTTCACCTTTCTGGCCCCATTTCTTGCTATTGTTCACTTACACATATCCATTTTGCCTTTGCCACATGCCATATTTTGCCTTGTATAATATGCACCCATGTTTTAGGGCCAAATTTTTAGGGAAAAAAAATCTTTCATCTTATGGTGTATAGATATGGAACTAGTATTACCCATGTATAAAGCATATCCGTATTTTTCCCTCAAAAAATTTGGTCAAAAAGTGCATATTATACACGGCAAAATACAGTAATTTTTCCTCTGCTTAGAAATGTAGGCTCTCATGCTCAAAACTACTTATATTAGATGCACTTCCATTTGGAAGTTTTTTCTGATCTAAGTCTGTGTTAGTTGTCTTCACCAACTTATATTATGAAGCCTAATTTTCTACATGCCTTACTAGTCTATAATTCCTTGAGGTAGGGACTGTATGTCTAAGTCAACTGTTTTATCCTTACTGTGTGGTATAATCATTAATAACTATTTATTAAATAAATGAATGAAATTCACTAAACATTCTTCGAATAATATATTCTAAACAACTCCATGTTCCAGTTATAATTACATAGTAATAAATAGTGCCTATAAGTCTAGAGTAAATAAATAAAAACTTGCTAATATTAGGATGTTATAGGGGAAGGTAGAGTATGCTAGGCAAGATATAGAAAGTTAGCATTAATAATAATTTTTATGGATTATAAAAACCCTTTCCTTTCAATTTTGTAACTATGTTTTTTTAGATTTTATTTATTTTTATTTTTACCTTTTTAAAATTATATATATTTTAAAAGGCAAAAATAAAAATTATATATTTATAATTTAAATTAAAATAAAAAATATATATATTTATGATGTTAGAATTGTCTCAATTTTTTCCCCTTTCCCCCAATCCACATCATGGTCCATGTCCATGGTCATGCAGTTCCGAGTATGGTCTTTGACTACTATATTCCCTATGCTGTACTTTACATCCCCAAACTATTCTGTAACTACCAAATTATACTTCTTCTTTTCTTTTCTTTTTATTTTTCTATTGTTATTCATGTATAGTTGTCTCCATTTTCTTGCTACCACTCCCCATCCCCCAATCCTCAATCCTCCTCCCCTTTGGCTTTGTCCATGGGTACTTTATACATGTTCCTTGATGACCCTTTCTGTTCTTTCCCTAGTTTTCCACCTCCCCTTTTCTCTTTGGTTACTGTCAGTTTGTTCTTTATTTCCATGTCTCTGGTTATATTTTGCTTGCTTGTTTGTTTTGTTGGTTAGCTCCACTTATAGGTGATATCATATGGTGTTTGTCTTTCACCACCCGGCTTATTTCACTTAGCATAATGCTCTCCAGTTCAATCCAAGCTCTTGTAAAGGGTAGGAGCTCCTTTCTTTCTGCTGTGTGGTATTCCATTGTGTAAATGTACCACTGTTTTTTGATCCACTCAATTTACTGATTGCAACCTAGGTTGCTTCCAGCACTTGGCTATTGTAAATTGTGCTACTATGAACATTGGGTGCATATGTTCTTTTGGATTGGTGTTTCAGAATTCTTAGGGTATAATCTCAGCACTGTAATTGCCGGGTAAAAATGCAGTGCCATTTTTAGTTTTTTGAAAAAATTCCATACTGTTTCCACTGTGGCTGCACCAGTCTGTATTCCCACCAACATTATGCTAGGGTTCCCCTTTCTCCACAACCTTGCTAGCACTTATTGTTTGTTGATTTGCTTATGATGCTCTTCTGACTGGTGTGAAGTAGTATCTCATTGTGGTTTTAATTTGCATCTCTCATGGCTAGTGATGCTGAACATCCTTTCATATGTCTCTGGGCCATCTGTATATCTTCCTTGGAGAATTGTCTGTTCAGGTCCTTTGCCCATTTTTTAATTGGGTTGTTTGTCTTCCTGGAGTGGAGTCATGTGAGTTCTTTATATATTTTGGAGATCAAACCCCTATCTGAGATATCATTTGCAAATATATTTTCCCACACAGTTGGTTCCCCTTTCATTTTGCTGATGTTTTCTTTAGCTGTGCATAAGCTTTTTATTTTGATGAGGACCCATTTGTTTACGTTTTCCTTTATGTCCCTTGCTCTAGGGAACATAGCAGCAAAAATATTGCTGTGTGGAATATCTGAGATTTTCCTACCTGTGTTCCCCTCTAGGACTTTCATTGTATCACAACTTACTTTTAAGTCTTTTGTCCATCTTGAGTTTATTTTTCTGTATGGTGTAAGTTGGTGGTCAAGTTTCACTTTTTTGTATGTACCTACTCAGATCTCCCAACATCATTTTTGAAGAGGCTATTTTTATTCCATTTTATGCTTGTGCCCCCTTTGAAGAATATTAATTGACCATAGAGACTTGGGTTTATTTCTGGGCTCTCTGTTCTGTTCCATTGATCTATGTGTCTGTTCTTATGCCAGTACCAGACTGTTTTGATTAGTGTGACCTTGTAACATAGTTTGATGTCAGGTATGCTGATCCTTCCTACTTAGTTCTTCTTTCTCAAAATTGCTGTGTCTAATCTGGGTCTTTTATGGTTCCATATAAATTTTTGAAATGTTTGTTCTATATATGTGAAATATGTCATTGGTACTTTAATAGGGATGGCATTGAATCTATAGATTGCTTTGGGTAATGTGGACATTTTAATGATGTTAATTCTTCCAATCCATGAACACGGTATATGCTTCCATTTTTTTGTGTGTCTTCCTTAATTTCTTTCTTCAGTGTTGTATAGTTTTCTGGGTATAGGTCTTTTACCTCCTTGGTTAGGTTTATTCCTAGGTATTTTATTTTTCTTGTTGCTATATCAAATGGGATTTTTTTCCTGATTTCTGATATTTCATTGTTGGTGTATAAAAATGCCTTTGATTTCTGAATATTGATTTTGTATCCTGCTGCTTTGCCACATTCACTTATTAGTTTGAGTTGATTTTTGGTGGAGTCTGTAGGGTTTTCTATGTACACTATCATGTCATCTTCAAACAATAACAGCTTTGCTTCCTCCTTTCCAACTTGGAAGCCTCTTATTTCTTTTTCTTGTCTGATTGCTGTGTCTAGGACTTCCAATACTATGTTGAATAGAAGTGTTGAATGCGGACATTGTTGTCTTGTTCCTGATAATAGTGGGAAAGCTTTTAGTTCTTGACCATTGAGAATGATGTTGGTTCTAGGTTTCTTATATATGGCCTTTATTATGTTGAGGTAGTCCCACTTCCCTGAATGTTTTTTTTTTATCATAAATGAGTGCTGTACCTTATCAAATGCTTTTTCTGCATCTATTGATATGATCATGTGATTTTTGTCTTTTTGTTTATGTGATTTATTACATTTATTGATTTGCAAATAGTGTGCCATTCTTTTATCCTTGGGATGAATCCCACTTGATTATGGTGTATGATCTTTCTAATGTATTGCTGGATGTGCTTTGTCAATATTTTGTTGAGGATTTTAGTGTCTATGTTCATCAGTGGTATTGGCCTATAGTTTTCTTTCTTTGTTGTTTCTTTGTCTGCTTTTGGGATTAGGATGATGCTGGCCTCATAAAAAGAATTTGGGATCCTTTCCTCTTCTTGGATATTTTGGAATAGTCTGAGAAGGATAAGGATTAGCTCTTCCTTAAATGTTTTGTGAAATTCTCCTGTGAAACTGTCCAGTCCATGGCTTTTGTGTGCCTGGAGTTTTTTGATTAATGCTTCAATTTCACCAGCTGTTATTAGTCTGTTCAGGCTTTCTGCTTCTTCTTAATTTAGTTTAGGAACATTATATTTTTCTAGAAAATTGTCCATTTCATCCAGTTTTTCACATTTCTTCACATATTGTTGTTCGTAGTAATTTCTTATAATCCTTTATATTTCTGTGGTATCAGTTGTAATCTTTCCTATTTCATTTTTGATTTTATTTATTTGGGTCCCTCTTTTTTTATTGATGAATCTGGTTAAAGGCTTGTCTGTTTTGTTTATCTTTTTGAAGAATCAGCCCCTGGATTTATTGATCCTTTGAATTATTTTAATCTCTATGTCATTTAACTCTGCTCTGATCTTGATTATTTCCTTCCTTCTACTTGCTCTGGGCTTTGTTTGTTGTTGTTCCGTCAGTTCTTGTAGATGTAGGGTTAGGTTGTTTATTTGAAATATTCCTATATTTTTTATGAACTTCCCTCTCAATAATTCCTTATCCACTCAGCTACCCTGTGTATTTAATTGGAGCATTTAATCCACTGATATTTAAAATTATTATTGATAGCCACTTATTCATTCTTGCCATTCCCTTCTGGCTTTCAGTGTTTCCATTGAGAAGTCAGCTTTTAGTGTTATCAGGTTTCCCTTGTTTGTTACTTCCTGTTTCTCCCTTTCTGCCTTTAAGATTCTCTCTTTGCCTTGGAATTTTGCCATTCTAATTATGATGTGTCTTGGAGTGGCCCTCTTTGGGTTCCTTTTGATTGGGATCCTCCTTGCTTCCTGGACTTGTATGACTTTTTCTCTTATGAAATTAGGGAAGTTTTCCATCATCACTTTTTCAAAAGGTTTTCTATGCCTTGCTCCTATTCTTCTCCTTGTTGTATCCCTATGATATGGATGTTATTATGTTTCATGTTGTCCTGCAGTCCCCTTTCCTTTTCTTCATTCTTTTTGAGTTTTTTTTCCTCTTCTCGCTTTATCTGGGAGTTTTTTCCTACCTCCAGATCGCTGATTTGGTCCTCTGCTTCATTTAGATTGTTTTTGATTCTGTCTACTGTGTTCTTCAATTCAGAAAAAAATGTATTCTTCATTTTTCTTGGATCTTGTTAATAGTTTCTATGTCCTTTATCATACTCATGTAATTCACAATAAGTTCCTTGTAACTTCCCTGTAGTTTTTGGTAATTCTCACTAAGTTCATTGAGCTTCCTTATAACAATTGTTTTGAAGTCAATATCTGATAGTTGACTTGCCTCTATTTCTTTTAGCACTCTTTCTGAGCACTCTTCCTTCCTTTTGATTGGGGGCTGCTTCTTTGTCTTCCCATTATTTGTTCAACTCCTCTTGTTTGCTTCTGCTTCTTAAATTGATGTGTTTTGACTCCCTGAGTTTGTGGTGTGAACTTCTATGGTAGGAGACTTGTGAGATTCAGTGGTGCAGTCTCCTTGATATTCTGAACTTGATGCTCTTGGGATCCCCTTTGTGCCATTAATATTGGCTTTCTGGGTGTTATTGGGTTTTGACTGTTGTTAGCTCTTTCTTTGAAGGGTCATTCCCTCCATCTGGTTGACTGAGGGTCACTCCGCCCACTATGTCTAGTATGCTGTTGTGCAGGTGCTGCCAGGACAAAACCACAAAACTTGGGAAACAAACCCACACCTACAAAAGTAATTTCTGCCCCTACAATCCCACTATCAGCAGCAAATAAACCAGTATTAATAAGGACGTAAAGAGATTAAGACTATTTTATGTAATGAGAGTGAATATGATATGACTTACTGAAAGAAAAATGATTTTGAGAGGGTAGAGGGAGGAATACTAATAAGAGTTGGGAGTTGGAGCACTGAGGAGAGAGAAAGTAAAGTTTACATTGTTCATAAAAAAAGGGAATAAATAATATGGAATGGAGTATGAGAAGGGAAGCATATTATATGCAGTTTAAACAGAAAATAAAATAAAATAAAATAAAATTATTTTATCTTAAGATAAAATAAAGTCAGTGAGAGAAAGAAAAAGGAAGGAATAAAGTAAATAAATAATAAAAATATAGGAACCAAATTGGAGAGAAAGATCCACCACAACATTGTCAACAATGAGCGAGCTAAAATTATTATAGGTGGTATGGGAATAAGAGGGAAAACAGAAAGAAAAGCTTTAGCAATGTCTAGAGGAAAGGGAAGGGCCTTTGGAATGATAGAAGAAGAGGGAATATTAAGAGTGAGGATCAAAAACCAGGCTTAGACTGGGAAACATTAAAATATGAAATCAAAGGAAAAATAATAAAGAAAAAAGGAGATTATAGAAAAACTGAAGGACAGGATGAAAGAGAAATCAAAGAAAAAAAGAAAAAAGCAGGCTAAGACAGAGCAAAATAAAAAATTGGAGACAAAAAGAAAAAAAAGAAGAGAGGAGACCAGTAAAATTTTGTACTTGAAAGACGAAATTAGTGAAGATCTAGAGATAAAATTGAAAACAATAGCCCTGACTGGTGTGGCTTAGTGAGCACCAGCCTGCTAACCAAAGGGTCTCAGGTTCAATTCCCAGTCAGGGCACATGCCTGGGTTACCAGCCAGGTTTCCCAGTATGGGACACATGAGAGGCAATCACACATACATGGGTTTCTCCCTTTCTCCCTCCCTTCCCCTCTGTCTAAAAATAAATAAATAAAATCTTTAAAAAAAGAAAAAAATGCAACAACAACTCCCCTACCCATAACCAGCTAACAAAAATTTGCTAAAGTTTAAGATAGAATGCTAGTATTTTAAAAGCAGGGAAAAAAGATGTGCGATCACCCAAAATTGCTTTTGTGTGTCTGGACAGGGGGAGAAATAGTAAGGAATGGAAACAAGTTGTAGCAAGAGAGAAAGCGAAATTTAAATGAAAATAATGAGAGGAAAGAAGAAGGTAAAATGGGGTAAGGGAAAGGAGGGGGCAAAATATGTGAATTGAAATAAACTACAGTATATAATCTAGTGACTTAATATGCAGAAAGTTGCTGGACAAGAAATGAACGTTAAAAAGCTATGCAGGAAAGAAAATATCGCCAACCATGCATGCAGAAGATCACAGTGGATTTTGTCTTGGTAGCCTCTAGTATTTACCACTGTTTCTTTCTGAATCTACCTCTGGTGATGTCAGTTGTTGACCCCATCTGACCTTAAATAGCCCATTCAAGATTTCCAGGGATCTATTGTGTGTGACTCTCTCCTTCAATTGTTAATCTATTCACTGCACTCAGCGGTCAGGTTTAAGCACCGTAGGGTGGAGCAGAATCCCTACTGGGGTTGGGACTATTGTTTCCTCTGCTGCAGTGAGGTGAGTGGTCTGTCTGAGCACAATGGCTGCTGTTGTATGGGGGTTGACTGAGTACTGGGATTCTGGTGGCTACTCTCTCAGTTCTCTCCCCAAAGCCTCTGTCCCCAGTCTCTCCTCAGGTGCCTCTAGTCCACTCTGCCCTCCACCCCCTTTGCAAGGGATCTGCTGTCTGTGGCTGTCTTCTTCAGTTGTTAATCAATCTGCACTCAGCAGTCAGGCTTAAGCACCACAGGGCCAGAGCAGAGTCCCTTCTGGGGACTGGGCTATTGGTTCCCCTCAGGCTGCTGCTGCTCAGGGTGTTGTCTGCCTGACCATGATGGCTGCTGCCATATGGGAGATGATTCAGCACCAGGATCCCAGACTCTACACTCTCAGTTCTCTCCCCAAAGCTTCCATCTCCAGTCTCTCCTCAGGCTTCTCTAGCCCACTCTGCCCCTGCCTTTGCCAGAGTCTTGGGTAAGTGGCTGCAAATGAAAATTTTTGTGTTGGCTTTTTACATGTCTCTTTGTATCTCCAAACATCCATCTCTGGCAGAGAGCAACCCTGCTGCTTTTCACCACTGGTTGTTATCTGTGTGCTTTTTGGGCTCTGGTGCTCTAGGCTGGGTATCTCAACTTAAGGTTTGGTCCCCATTCTTCTCAGGGGATCCAACCAGCTGCTTAATTATCCCTCCAGTGCTACCACCTGTGGCCGCCCAGCTATCCCTCACAAGTCTCTACCATACTCCTTACTAGACAGGTTGTGCTGAAGCTGATTCTTCTGTCTGTCCGATGTTAGAAGACTTTTCTCTCACTATTGCTCAGTTGTTTGTTCTGGGTGATTTCTCCACAATTTGGTTGTACTTCCAGATTGGTTCTGGGAGGAGGTTAGTGTGATTTCCATTCACTCCTCCACCATCTTCTTCTCTCAACCAATTTATACTTCTTAATCCTTTTACTTTTTTTGCCTATTTCTCTGACCACCCTCCCATCTGGCAACTGTCAAAACTGTCTCTGTATCTATGATTCTGTTTCTGTTCTGCTTGTTTATTTTGTTTTTTAGATTCAGTTGTAGATGGATATGTATTTATTGCCATTTTATTGTTTATATTTTCAATCTTCATCTTGTTAAAGAAGATCCTTTAACATTTTATATAATACTGGTTTGGTAGTGATGAACTCCTTTAGTTTATTCTTGTCTAGGAAACTCTTTATCTGTTTTTTTATTCTAAATGATAGTTTTGTTGTGTAGAGTAATCTTGGTGGTAGGTTCTTGCTTTTTCATCACTTTGAATACTTTTTGCTAACCCTCTGGCCTGAAAAGTTTCTTTTGAAAATTCAGCTGGTGGTTTTGTGGGAGCTCCCTTGTAGGTATCTAACTGCTTTTCTCCTGCCACTTTCAAGATTCTTTCTTTGTCTTTAAACTTTTGCATTTTATTTATGATGTGTCTTGGTGTGGGCCTTCTTGGGTTCATCTTTTTTGGGACTCTGTGCTTCCTGGACTTGTATGTCTATTGCCTTTACCATGATAGGGATGTTTTCTGTCATTGTTTTTTCAAATAGTTTTCTAATTTCTTGCTCTCTCACCTTCTACCACCACCCCCATGATGCAAATGTTGGTATGCTTGAAGTTGTCCCAGAGGCACTTTCCACTACCCTCACTTGTTTGGATTCTTTTTCCTTCTTGCTCTTCTGATTGGGTGTATTTATTTCCTTATATTCCAAATCACTGATTTGATTCTCAGCTTCATCCACTCTACTGTTGATTCCCTGTAAATTGTTCTTTATTTCAGTTAATGTATCCTTCATTTCTGACTGGATCCTTTTTATGCTGTTGAGGTTTTCTTTTTCTGGGATTTTGTTCTGTGCTTTCATTTGGGCCATGTTTCTTTGTCTCCTTGTTTTGGCAGCCTCCCTGTGTTTGTTTCTATGTATTAGGTAGAGCTACTATTTCTCCCAGGTTTGGTAGAGTGGCCTAATGTAGTAGGTGTCTTATAGGGTTCAGTGGCACAAGCCCCTCAGACACCCAAGCTGGGTACTCAAAGTGTGTCCCCTACATGGGCTGTGTACATGCTCCTCTTATACTTGAGCCTTGATGGCTGTTGACACATCCAAAGTCAGCCAATACCTGAGATTTGTCTGGGACCACCTGGCATAAGCTACAAAGTGATCTGCAGATTGCTGCTCCTTGTGCTGGTCTTGGAGGTGCCCAGGCAAGGCAAAGCTATGAACCAAAGCTGGGTGTTGCTAGTGCCAGGCCTGGAACCACTTCATAAGAGTTATAGGCTTGCTGAGTCCAGATGCTACTTGTTTGAGAGAATTTAGTAAAATCTGAAGCATGAGGCAAGACAAGCCATTTGTATGGAAAAGCCCCTGAGAACTGCTTGGGTGGGCTCAAAAAATAGGGTGGGGCTGGGCCTTAGGGAATTATGTAGGTGGAACAAACTGTGTGAGCCTGGTTGATGGAGTCTGAGATATGGTGCTGCCTGCCAACTGTGTCTCTGTGAGGGGAGGGCTCAGAAGAGGAACCATGGCCTCAGCCCTTCTATCTGGTAGAATGTTGACCCTAGCTCTCACTCTGATGCCAGACAATTCAGTTACTCCCTGTATGTCTCTGGTACCTTTCAACCTGCTTCCTCTCTGCTAGAACTCAAAAGGAGTGAGTTTGAGTAAGTCCATGCATAGGCTCTTTAAGAGGAATTGCCTGAAACTCCAGAAGTTTCTGTCTTCCGCAGCCTCAATCTTGCTGGCATTTATAGACTGAAGTTATGGAGACTTCTTTTCCTGGCACTGGAAGCTTGTGCTGGTGGTCCTAGTCTGGAGCTAGGATCCTTTGCTGCTGAGATAAGCTTTCCAATTTTCATCTGTCACATGTAAGTGTGGGACTAGCTCATTCTGCACCTCTGCTGGTTCTACCAGCCTTGATGTGGATTTTTCTATAATTCCATAATTGTAAGACTTCTTTCAACTTGATTTCTGGCAGTTCTGAATTATGGTTGTTCTATAGTTTTAATTTTTATGTGGTTGTGAAAGGAGGCAAGCCATCTTTACCTATGCTGCCATCTTGATCAGAAGTCTCCTATTTATGTATTTTTAGAGTGAGGGGATGGGAGAGAAAAAGAGAGGGAGAGAAACATTGATCAGTTGCCTCTCACATGCTGACAACCAGGGACCTGGCCCGCAACCCAGGCATGTTCCCTGACCAGGAATTGAACTGGTGTCTCTTCAGTTTGTGGGACAACACCCAACCCACTGAGCCATGCTGGTCAGGGCATAACCATATTTTTAATAGTTATTTATTCTAAGGTCCATATAGTTAGTTGATCTTAGTGTGCACGGTGAACCTTAGGATTCTTGGTGTTTCTCATATTTGTCTTTCTAGTTTTAATTCACCTTTTGGTTTTGAGGTCTCTAGGTTTTCCCAATGATGACTTATAAGTGGTATATTTTCCGAGTCTATGTATATCTGATGTCAATATTTTCATTCCTATTTCCTTTTTAATTTTATTTTTCTGATATTTCATTACCTATCTTTTCTTTCTTTATTTTTTTATTGTTGTTCAAGTAAAATTGTCTCCATATCCACTCAACCATGCACCTCTCCCCACCCATTCCCACCTCCCACCCTTGAACCCACCCCCTTTGGCTTTGTCTGTGTGTCCTTCATACATGTTCCTTGATGCATCACCCCCCCAACCATTATTCCCTATTATCCCTCTCCCTCCTCCTCTCTGATTACTGTCAGATTGTTCTTTATTTCAATGTCTCTGGTTGTATTTTACTTGCTTGTTTGTTTTGTGGATTAGGTTCCACTTATAGGTGAGATCATATGGCATTTCCCTTTCACCACTTGGCTTGTTTCACTTAGTGTATCATGTTATCTTTAGCTTTTGGATCACTTTATTGTAAAATTGCCCCCTGAACAGATATGTATTACATGTGTATACATTCACATACACTCACACATATCCTATATTTGTATGTATATATGTTTTGGTATGATCTGAGAGTTCCTTATTGGATATATTAAAAGCACGAACATTTGTTACACTTTGGTCATGTATGAGAAAGATAAAGCTTTGTGGAGGAGAGATTTATTTTCTCCTTTTATAAAGGCAGAGTAGAGGGTAATGGGATTCAGAAGATTAGGGCACAGGTCTCTGGAAACAACAGGAACAATCAGATAGGGTGGCAAACAGCTGCTGATTTTAAGGAGTAGTGTCAGAAGGTCAGCAGGGTAGATGAAGGTGGTAAAGGTGGTAGCAGAGGACTCTAGCTTCAAGGGGTACTAATTAATTCCTACTTTGTTATCAAGAGGTAAGAATAACTTCTTTGGATCCTAGTAAATATCCCTGGGGATCTTTAGGCATTACATGAAAAAATTCCTCAGAGGAAGATGGGCAGTGACTCCAGTCAGTTTTGGTTATCAATAATTGTTTTTTTCTCTGCTGCATCACATATTTAATGTAACAATTACTGAGATAGTTGGAGTGCTAAGTACTGTGTTAGGTACTAACAAAGAGTAAAATAGAATTCACCTTTTTACATCTTCCCACCTTGGCCTTTCTCTTCCCCTATCCTGCCTTTACTCTTTCTTTGGGATGGGCCTGAATGCTTCCACTTTTCCATAAGATCCAGCTGCTTGGCAACTGAGGCTGCACTGCACTATACCTAAGTTACACCTGATTTGTGGAAACCACCTAAGGTCTTGGTCTCAGTGGGACCACAGCACTTTCCCATAGGGCAATCTCTTGAGCCATTTTCCTCAGTACCTCCTTGAGAATAAAAATTATGAAAAGCCCCTGTCTCTGCTCAGGAAGTTTGCTTGGAGGATTCTCACTTTTTTCCCTCTTTGGCATTAGTGGAAAGACTGCATTTGGAATGAGATTTTGAGACTGCACCCCTTTTGAAATATGCTAGACATTGCTAATATTCACCATTAACTGATTCTTTTCCTATTTTTGCTTATCTGCAATACTATACTTTTTCATCTGCTGGCACATAAGTAGGTCCAAAAATGACTAATTCTGTCCAGTGACCAGTAAGGACAGGCCCTTAAAGCTCCTCCCTGAGCTCCAGCTCTTTCTTCCTCTGATATAGCAATCATGATGTTCAGATATTGAGGTCAAAAGATGGAGCCAGCCTAGATCTCTGAGTTATCACTTAAAAGAAGTGCTGGAGAACCATTGGACTTACGATAGGCTTTGGGTATAGGAGAAGTGAACTTTAATTTGTTAAACTACTAAGATTTAGGAGTAAACACAAGTACAAGTACTACATGTGTTCTTTCTGATCTTTCTGGGTGTTTTCTTATATGCTCACATGGTTTCAAATAGCACCTAGGAATTTTAACTCTCCATTAATGTCTTTATACCAGAATTTACCTCTGCTTTAGACTTGTGTATTTTATAAACTGAACATCTGAACCCACAGGTACCACATGAACCTCGTATTTAATATGTTTAAAACTGAACTCATTGTCTTTCTGTCCCAAACCTGGTCTCCCTCCTGTATTCTTAATATTGGTTGTGGCACCACTGTGCTCTCTGTGTTTTGACAGACAGTAGAGCAGAGAAGTTGAATATGGGCAATGGATAGATTAAAAAAAACACTGGTATATCTATACACTGGGGTATTTATTCAGCCATAAAAAGCAATGAAGTACTATTAAATGTTACAACACGGGTGAACCTTAAAATCATTATGCTAAGTGAAAAAAGCCAGTGACAAAAGGCTACATGTTGTGTGATTCCATTACATTGAATGTACAGAACAGGCAAATACATATAGACAAAAAATAGATTAATGTTTGTCAGAGGTTGGGAGAAGAGTGAAGTGGAGAGTGCTAATGGGTACAGGGTTTCTTTGTGGAATAATGAAAATATTCTAAAATTAGATAATGTTGATCATTACACAACTTTGTAAATATACTAAAAATCACTAAGTTGTATATTTCAAAATGTGAATCTTATAGCATAATGTAGGGGATACTGGCCTGCAGTATCCATCTCAGCTCTGGATGCTTGTTGAAACACGAGAAAAATCATGTACAGAGATGAACCAGGTCCTGTGGGGGAATAGACAGTATGGCCACTTTCTCTAGTGGAAAGTGCCCTGTCTCCCTACCCAAGAAGCTTTTTATTAAGAAAGCAGACTCAGTTTGTGGATTCACAGTCTGGCAGAAAGGATCAAAGGTGACAGGTGACTTACAAAGATGCTAACAGAACTCCTGCTGTGATTCTGGGCAGAGATTGGAGTTTTAACATATGAAAGGACTACAGGTTCCAAAGGTTTCCTGTCTGTGCCTTCAAATTCCAAGTTAATAACATCCTCCAGCAAACAGATCTCACAGGATCTTGCATATTCTATGTCCCAGGCCTGATTACCCCGGGGGTCTGCCGTCTCTGGTCTGGGCTGCACCCTTTAGCTGTTTTGCTGTTTCTGCAGCTCTGAGAAGGGCAGGAGACAGAGGCAGCCAGGAGACTTGGATTTCTCACATCTAAGAACAAAGACTCAGGCTTTTACAAAGCCGAGGGGGTAGGGGTTGATGTCGATCACCCCTTCACATTTCCACAGCCCCGTGAGTCTCTTCCCGGAGACCTTCCCACATGATCGCATCTGTCTTAGGTTCATTCTCTTTCCTAGATAATTGTTACCCGTCATTGACTGCCAATCATGCAAAAGGGAGCCAGGCATTTGAACAGGCAGCGTTCATGCCAGGGAAATAAGTTTTGTCTTCTTAGTGGCTCCTGGTCCGGAGGTCTCTCACTCAGCCCAAGTCATGGGGGCGTTACAGCTTCCTAAGACCAGGCAGGGCAGTTTCCAACAGCATAAAAATTATCTCAATTAAAAAATTACCCCTAGAGAAGAATAAAAATTTAAAAATTCAATAGCTTACACTTTTAGATAAAAGGCCAGTTTTAAAGACAATCTGTTATTTCATTGCACAGATTTCATTTAAAGAATAAAATACACTATCAGTGTTTGGAGAACATGTTGTCTCTAGTAATGGATATAACATCAGTGTTTACACCATAAAACCAAACCCAACAGCACAATTTATACTGAACAGTATCACTCCAAGATGACTAACAGAATGAAATTGGAGAAGGGGAAAAAGCTTTAGAAATGTGTCAAGTTGAAGCATATGCAAGTATAAGATTAAAAATCATCTAACACAAGTCTGGAAATCAAAAATGTTTTGTGGAATGTAAATTAAAGTTATACTTATACAGTTTTCTATTATGTAATTAAAACCTAATTGGCTAAAAAAAGAAAGAGTATGAACTCTGATGTTAGACTGGCTGGTTCAGTCAAAACCCAGCCCTTACACTTTCTATCTATTTGGTCTTGGTCTTACCTTTCTTACACTTTGATTTTGCCATCCAAAAAATGAAGATCGTGCCATAAATTGTAAGATGTACCTTTATATTTTGTACCACTAAAAAATTGTTGAAATCAGAATCATACACACTAGATGACTTCTAATCAAAAAGTAACTGAGTAACTTCAGTTTTCAGACTTGCAGATAAGCAGCTTAGAAGTTGCTGTTTTATCCTAATAACAATTAATCAACAAAACAAAGCAGAAAAATATCACCAGAGACATTGAAATAAAGAACAAATTGACAGTAACTGGATGGGAGTAGTGAGAGGGATAATGGGGGAAAACAGGGAAAAGGTTGTCAAGGAACAGGTTTAAATAACACATAGACAAAGCCAAAAAGGGTGGGATCGAGGGTGGGAGGCGAGGATGGGTGGGGTGGTGGGGGATGGTGGGGGAAAAATGGAGACAACTGTATTTGAACTACATTAAAAAAATGAAATAAAACATTGAAAAAAAGGACAAATCAACAGGTATCTTAGACCTATTAGAAAAGTGAGGTCACAGGACAAACTGAGGTCCCCCAAATTGAAAAGACAGAAAGTGAATATAGAGAATGATAACCTACTGGAGCCTAAACCCAAAAGCAGAAACCTTGGCAAGAGCCAGTTTCGGGATGAAAACTTGAACTGTAACTGATGAATTGCTGGAGATCCAGAGTCAACCAGTGTGAATTAAAAACTCCAGGGGGACCCAGTAGTAGGAGTGGCCCCATGTGGAAGCAACTAAGATGTCCTTCAGTAGGGGAATGGGTAAATAAACTGTACTAATACCAATTTGTTCTTGTCCCTTAACCTCTTTCACTCATTCCCCGAAAATGCTCTTGGGAAAGTAAGTAAAGCATAGAAAACATAGTCAATAATATTGTGATAACTACATATGGTGCCAGTTGGGGTACTGGAAACATTGAGGAGAACACTATGTCAAATATATGATTGTTTAACCACTAAGCTGTATACCTGAAACAAATACAAAAGAGAAAAATAAACTGTGGTGCATCCAGACAGTGGAGTATGATTCAGTACTGAAAAGAAATGAGTTATCAGACCAAGAAAGGACAGAGAGGAAACTTAAATGCATAATACTAAGTAAAAGAAGCCAATCTGAAAAGACTATATACTATATTGTTTCCAACTGTATGACATTCTGGAAAGGGTCACATATGGGGACAGTAAAAAAGAACAGTAGTTACCAGGGTTTACAGGGGAGAGAAGGATGAATAGGTGAGGCACAGAGAATTTTTAGGGCAATGAAACTACCTTGTATGATATTTTACCATGATGGATACAAGTAATTATAAATTTGTCCAAACCACAGAATGTACAGCACCAAGAGTGAACCCTAAAGTAAACAATGGGCTTTGGATTATAATGATGTGTCCATGTAGCTTCATCACTTATATCAAGGGTACCACTGTAGTTTAGCATGTTGCCCCTGGGGGAGTTGGAGGGACAGGAGCTATATGGGAAATATCTGTACCTTCCACTCAATTTTGGTGTGAACCTAAAACTGCTCAAACACACAAAGTATTAGTTTTTTATTTTTTACATTGTTTTTATTCTTTATTGTTTATGCTATTACAGTTGTTTACAGTTGTCTGCTTTTTTCTCCCCTGCCTACCTTTACCCAGCCACACCCCCTCTCTCCCTCAGTTGATCCCCTTGGCATACCCTTAGGTCATACATAAATGTTCTTTGGTTGATCCCTTCACCATTTTTCATCCATTCTATCTCTCCACCCCAATCCAGCAGCTGCCAGTCTGTTCCATGTCTCTGTGCTTCTGTTTCCATTTCATTTGTTAGTTTATACTGTTCACTAGATACCACATATAAGATCATGTGGTATTTGTCTTTCACTGACTGGCTTCTTTTTTTTAATCCTCATCTGAAGATATGTTTATTGATTTTAGAGAGAGGGAGGAAAGGAGAGAGGGAGGAAGAGGGGGAGGAGAGGGAGAGAGAGAGAAGGAGAAGAAGGAGGAGAAGGAGGGGAAGAAGGAGGAGAAGAGAAGAAGGAGAGGAAGAAGAAGAAGAAGGAGGAGGAGGAGGAGGAGGGGGAGGGGGAGGGGAGGAGAGGGAGGAGAAGAAGGAGAAGAAGGAGAAGAAGGAGAAGGAGAAGAGAAGGAGGAAGAAGGAGAAAAGAAAGAAAGAAGAAAGAAGGGGAGGGAGAGAAACTCCCATGTGAGAGAGAAACATAAATTGGTTACCTTCCATTTGTGCCCCAACCAGGGATTGAACCTGAAACCTAGGTATGTGCCCTGACTGGGAACCAAACCCACAACCTTTTGATATATGGAACAACTATCCAATCAGTTGAGCCACCTGGCCAGGGCTAAATGAGCAGCTTCTCACAAAAAGATAGGATTTTGTAAGAGAGTGTGAAAGGAGGCTACATGGAGAAAAAAGGTAATAAACTGTCCTCCTGATATGACCCTATGCCTCAGATTTTACTGGTCATTATAAAAACATTCAGTGCAGAAGATTAAAACAGATACTTCACCAAAGAAGATACACAGATGAAAAGATGCTCAACATCATTAGTTGTTAGGAAAATGCAAACCAAAATAAGATAGCAATACACACTTATTAGAATAGCTAATGTGAAAAACACCAATCACACCACTTGCTGGAAGAACTGGAGCTCTCAAATTCTGCCTCATGATATTGCATGCTATAAAATCTGACATTCACTTAGTAAACAGTTTCTTAAAAACTACCATATAAACCACCAGAGGCAGGAGGCAGGAGGCAGGAGGAGAGAATTATAAGGGGACTTGAAGAAACTTTGGGGTGATGGATATGTTTATATTGGTTATGGTGGTGACTTCACCTGCATATAGATATGTCAATGTTTACTGAATTTTACTTTTTATAAATGTTCATGTCTTTGTTCATGCCTATACCTGAAGAAATATCCTTTGGTGCTCTGCAGCGACTAGTTAAACATAAAATTTGTTACTTTCTAAGCACACCCCATTTCTTATATCCCTGTACTATACTTGCTTATTGGTAATGTCATTCTGCCTCCTTATTTCAATAGCTGAAGTGATGTACCTATGTTCTATAATTTGCCAAGTGATTGAAGGAGTCAGGCAGATCTGTACTAACCCAGTAACATCACTAATTCCTATTTTTTAAAAAAAAGAAGAGAGGAAAATGAGCACTTAGCTTGAGCGTGATATGTTCTGTGGGAATGTATATTTTCTACATGTTGTTTATGACATTTTTCTGTACAGATGAGTGAAGGGACATATTTCAAATGCCTATTGGTGAGGGCTCCCAGTTCTTTTATAAGGCTTTGTAAAATTCTATCCCTTTGAATCTTGTAAGTGATCTCTGGCTGTCCTCCAGGCTTTCTTTCATTAAACACTGAACACACAGTGTTTAATGGGATGGACAGAGAATGTTTATGTGGGAGTGTGTGCTTGTATGTGTGTATATGTGTGCATGCTTGCATGCATGTGTGCCTATGTGAAGCTGCCTTGATTGAAATGCCAATATTCTGTCACTTTCTGGTCTGAATTTACTAAATAAAATGGAAGCATCCCCCTGCATAGTGAAGAGTAGCAGTTGAATCTCGCCTTTTATTTAGTTGAGTCAGGTGAATGTAGATCAATGTTCAAGACTTCTTTTGATTTTCTTCCTGTTTATCTTCCTTAGAGCTTCTCATCATGTATGGAGTTCAGGGGAAAATAATTTCCCTGCAGCTGTGACAGTTCTTCATGTAAATAGAGACAGGGATCATGTTCAATCTTTAGGGATGATAGGTATGAATGGAATTTGCCAAGAGTTTTATGATTTAAAAATGTCTACATTTTCCATTTTTAACTTTTTTGGGGGAAGTATAAACCAATAAACATTGGAGAGACCAAGTTTTTGTTCTCAAATCATCAGTTACTAGGAGATGGAGGTTGCCCAGCCACACAAGTTTATTATACCACTGGGGCAGAAACCATTTACTTCACAATCTTGCTGAGGAGGACAACACATACAACAGACATGCTCTTATAGTTCCAGAGGTTGGAACTCCAAGATCAGGGTGTTTGCCTAGTTGGTTTCTTCCAGGTTGCTAACTGGCAAATTCTTACTGTGTCCTCACATGGTGAAAGTTAGGCAAGTGAGCTCCTTGACCCTTTTTATAAAGTCGAGGAGTTGAAAACAAGTTAGTGGAGCTGGAATATGATGGGCCATGAAAAAAGCAGTAAGATAGAGATCACATGGAGGGTTATCAGTAGGGAGGGGGGTGGGAGACAATGGGGGAGAAGGTGTAGGGAATAAGAACCATAATTGGCAGGTACAAAATAGGCTGGGGGAGGTTAAGAATAGTATGGGAAGTGGAGAAGCCAAAGAACTTACATGTATGACCCCTGGACATGAGCTAAGGTAGGGGAATGATGGTGAGAGGGGAGTACAGGGTAGAGGAGAACAAAAGGGAGAAAGAAATGGGAAACAAATAGCATAAACAATAAAATATATTTTTAAAAAGGAAAAAGTGATAAGAAATGTAGTTACAGAGGCAGAGAAAGCCAGATCTTGCATAACTGTGTATGACCAATAGGAAGTTCGATTTCATTTGAATAGATAGGAAGTCCCTGACATTTTCATTCTTTTTATTTTTTATTTTATTGCAGTTTTTCCATTACCATTTACCCTCCTATAGCATCTTTCACCTCCGCCCTCCCCTCTCCCCCTCAATCACCACACTCTTGTCCATGCCTATGAGTTCTTTTGTTTTCTCTTGATCCCTCCACCTTACCCCCAGAGTTGTCAACCTGCTCTCTACTAGTCTATTTTGCATGTTAGCTCAGTTTGTACATTAGATTCCACATATGAATGAAGTAATATGGTACTTTTCTTTCTCTCACTGGCTTATTTCACTTAGCATAATGTTCTCCAGGTCTATCCATGCTGTCACAAAGGGTAAAATTTTCTTCTTTTTTACAGCCAAGTAATATTCCACTGTGTAAATATACCATAGCTGTTTCATCTACTCTTCTACTGATGAACACTTGGGCTGCTTTCAAATCTTGGCTATTGTAAATAATGCTGCAATGAACATGGGGGGGGTGTATATATATTGCTATGAATTTCCCTCTGAGAACTGTTTTGACTGTGTCCCATATATTTTGGATTGTGTGTTCATTTTCTTTTGTGCCAGGTATCTTTTAACCTCTTTCTTGACCTCACTGTTAAACCATTCATTTTTTAGTTGCATGTTTTAGACTTAATGTGTTTGTGTGTCTGAATTTTCTTCTTGTAATTGATTTCTAGTTTCATACCATTGAGATCAGAATGTTCCTTAATATGATTTCAGTCTCTTTAAATATATTACAAATGCATTATACTCTGTAAAATGTCCCATGTACACTTGAAAAGGATGTTCTGCATTTGGATGAAATGCTCAAAAATATCAATTATGTTACTTTGGTCTAATGTGTCATTTAAGGCCACACTTTCCTTGTTGATTTTCTAACCATTGATGTCAACAGAGTGTTGAAGTTTCCCACTCTTATTGTCTTACCATTTATCTCTGCATTTATGTCCATCAATATTTGTTTTATATATTTAGATGCTCCTACATGAGTTGTGTAGATGTTTATGAGAGTTCTCTCCTTTTGCTGGCTTGCTTCCTTCACCATTATGAAATGTCCTTCTGTGTCTCTTTTTATAGTCATTGTTTAAAAGTCTCTGTTGTCTAAGTAGTACTGCTTCAGCCTTTTTTTGGTTTCCATTTGCATGAAATATTTTTTCCATACCTTTACTTTCAGTCTGTGTGTATCTTTTGATCTGAAGTGGGTCTCTTGTAGGCAGCATATGTACAAGTCTTATTTTGTTATTCAACCACTTTATGTCTTTTGATTGGAGCATTTAGTGTATTTATATGTAATAATTGGTAGGTATGTAGTTTTTGCTATTTTATTGTTTTCTGATTGTTTTTGTTGTTTTTCACTGTTAATGTTGTATTCTCTTGCTATCTTGTATGTTGATGACTTTTTATAATCTTGTTTGGATTCTTTCCTTTTCATTTCTTGTATATCACTTCTAAATTTTTGGTTTGTGGTTACCATGTTCTTCACATATACCAAGATATATTTATAACAGTGTATTTTAAGTTGATGGTTCCTTAAGTTCGAACATTCCCTAAAATCATTATAATTTCTATTTATCCTCTCTATGTTTATATTTTTGTCATTCTTTTAACATTCTTTTGTGTGTTTGTGCATATCACTTAATTTATTGTTGTAATAACACATAATGCTTCTATTTCTGGTTTGTTAACCTTTCTACTAGCCTTATAGTTGATTGACTCACTGCTTTTTACTGCCTTTGTCAATTTGGTTCTTTCTTACGTATTCTTGTTTATATTTTATCTTTACTTTTCATAGAAGTCACTCTAACCTTTCTTCTAATACAGATTTAGTGGTAATAAACTTCTTTAGCTGTTTCTTGACTGGGGAACTGTTTATTCTGCAATTCTAAATGATAGTTTTGCTGGAGAGAGCAGCCTTTGTTGTATGTATTTGCTTTTTATCACTTTAAATATTTTGTGTCAATACCTTAGGTATTTTCTAGTGTGGGGCAACCAAAGTCACTTTGTTGTGATGCTGGCAGTGGGGTAAGGGTCTGAGAGGGAACAGTGCTGCTTCCTCAGCTGTCTACCAGCTTTTAGTTACTTCTTCCCACTACCCAAAAGCAAATTGGGCCCTCCTGGTGGTGCTTCCTGGGTGGGTCGGTTGAGTATATTCTAGGACCCTGTGGGTCTCTCCAGCGAAGTCTCCTGTGAGGCTGGGAGTTTCTCCCACTGACACAATCCACAAATTTTTATAGCCAAATGTTTTGAAGCTTTATTTCCCCACACTGGAACACTGGGTTGCCACAGTCTGTCTCCCTCACTAGTTGTTCTTCCTAGTTTGTTCTCATGTGAATGTGGGACCATCCAGTCTGACAGCTGCCTCCTTGCTTGCCCTAGTATGTCAGCTTCTGCCTTGCCCGATTTGTCAGCTGCTGCCTCATTCACCTGGGTCCTCCAGCCAATGCCTCGCCATGTGTCCTCTTTTCCTGGCTGCCCATCTCTGCCCCTCCTACCAGTCTGTATGAACATTTCTTCTTTAACACTTTATTTGTTGGACTTCCATACAGTTCAATTTTCTGTCATTTCTGGTGGTTTCTTATCTTTAAATTTGTTCTTGTCCCTTTTTTGATTACACAAGGAGGCACAATGTGTCTACCTATACCTCCATTGTGGCCAGAAGTAGCTATTTTTTGACTGCCAATTTTCTTTTGGAAAATCAGCTGACAGTCTTATTGGAGTTTTCTTGTAGGTCACTCACTGGCTTTCTCGTGATGCTTTTAAGATTGTTTATTTGCCTTTAAACTTTGTATTTTAATATGGTGTATCTTGGTGTGGGCTTCTTTGAGTTTATCTAATTTGGGACTCCTTGAACTTCTTGGACTTGTATGTATGTTTTCTTCACCAAGTAGGGAAGTTTTTGTTCAATATTTCTTTAAATAGATTTTCAATCCCTTTTTCCCTCTTCTTCTTCTTGTATTCCCATGATGCAATTTTTGGTACACTTGATAATGTTCTAGATGCCCTTTAAACTATCCTCATTTAAAAAATAAATAAGTAAACAATTATTATTTTTAAAATTCTTTTTCTTTTTTGCATTTTTGAATGGGTGTTTGTTTTCTGCTACTGTGATTTCCAAATTGCTAATTCAGTTGTTTCTTTATTTAATATACTATTGATTCCTTGCAATGCGTTCTTAATTTCAGTTATTGCATTCTTCTTTTCTCACTGTTCTTTTTATGTTTTCTATCTTCATTTTTTATGTTTTCTATTTAATTGTTGAAGTTCCTACTGTCATTTATTTCCCCCCTAAGTTCATTGAGCATCCTTATAACCAGTGTTTTTAACTCAGTATCTGGTAGATTGTTTGTCTTCATTTTGTTTAGTTATTTTTTTTGGAGTTTTATCCTGTTGTTTTCTCTGGGAAAAATTTCTTTGTCTCCTCATTTTGGCTATCATTTTGTATTTGTTTCTATTTTATTACATAGAACTGCTGTGTCTCCCAGTTTTGACAGAGTGGACTTATATGGAAGGTGTCCTTGGGGCTCAGTGGTACAGTCTCTTTATTCACCTCAGATGGGTGCTCTAGGCGTGTCTTCTGTGTGGGCTCTGTATGCCCTCCTTTTCTAATTGAGCCTTAATTGTTGTTGTATGTCACTGGGTTGACTTTACCATCAGAGTGACTGGTTGTGACCATATTGGATGAACCGTTCTGTGGGGACTGACCCCACTGAGTGAGAGTTGCTTCAGCAACATTCTTGGTGTCAGCCAAGTCTGCCTTTCATTATGTCATTTGTGAAACTGGTTGGCTGGTGCTCTGGTGTGGTATGAAGCCAGCTACCAGGTCACACTTTTGCCGGGCTTAAGGGCCTATTGGTAGGAGCTACAAAGTGATCTGTGGTTGGTTGCTGTTTGTGCTGTGCTTGAAGGTGTCTGGGAGAGGCTATGCTGTGAATCAAGGCCAACTGCCACTTGTACCAGGTTTGGGGCCCTTTGGTGAATACCCTGATGTGCACTGAAGCCACCAATCACCACTTATTCCAGGCTGTGGCCACTTAGTTGAAGCTACCTTTCAGGGACCAGAGTAACTACAGCTTCTGTTAGGCTTGAGGCCATTTGATGGGAGTTAAAATGCAACTTGAGATTAGTAACCACTTGTACTGGGTGTGGGGCCCCTTAGCAAATGCTATAAGGCACAGTGAAGTCAGCTGCTACTGTTTGTTGTTTCTGGATCTTTAATATCAAGCACAGATTTGACATCAACCTGTGCCTGGCAGGCTAGGTCAGAGTGGTGTTCAGCAAAGGAACAATGGTGCCTGCCAGTACTTCGGTTTCCAGATGGAGTTGTCCTGACCCATACCCCTTCAACTGTCATTCTGGAGCTAGTCAATTCCACTACTTTATGTATCTCTCTGGTGCTTTTCAAGGTTGCTTTCCCAGTGCTGGAGCTCAGAGTGAACGAATTTGTGAGCAAGTTCATGTGAGGGCTCTATAGAATGATCCCTTGGTTTCCTGAAACCCTCTATTTCACTCATCCAAAATCTCCACAGGTTTTTACAGTCAGATGTTATAAGGACTGCTATTCCAGACACTGGTACCTTCCTCTGGGAAACCTAGTGTGGGACTGGGGCTCCTCACTTCTCAGGGGGACCTCCACAGCTGAGATATCCCTCAAGACTTTTAACTTCCACAGATAGGTGTGGAACCTGCTTATTCCTCATCTCTGTCCCTCCTACCAGCCTCAATGTGGCTTCTTCTGCATATCCTTAGTTATAGGAATTCTGTTTAGTTAGTCTTCAGGTGTTTCTCAGTAATGATTGTTCTATAGTTTAGTTGTAATATTGATGTTGTGAAATGAGGTGAGTATAGCAGATATCTGCTCCACCATCTTTACTGGAAGTGATGTAGCCATTTTTAAATCTACAGTTTTTCTAGATTGTAAAATAAGGCCCTAAATGTTAGGGAAAAAACAGCCAAATACCTTCACATTCTTCAGGGTAAAAACAAAGCTAATGTTCACTTGGATAACCCACTTTCAGAGCCTACTTTCATTCCTATACCTAAAGCAAGGAGCTAGTAAGCTCTTAACTCTTAAGAGTTTGTACAATGAGAGCATATAAACCAGACACCCATTTTCACATCACAGAACAATGAATATAAAAGTATAACAAGGTGGGTGAATGGAATGAAAGATACATGTGATAAGATAAATTTGGTATTCATAAAATCATTTTGGGGGGAGGAAAAATTCTTTAGGTTGTAAAAATGAATCACAGTGATGACAAGAGTTCCATTGGCAGAGCATCAGTCACTACAGAGTAATTCTGCTATTGTCATGGGCCTCTGTGTGGAAGGTGGATTGGTGATGATCCTTTCTTTACTGAGATTTTGTTCTCACATCTCATTTATGTTCATGCCTGGCAAATGGAAAAGCCTTTATTTGTCATTGCATTTCTTAGCCATTTCTTGATCTCTGAGGCTCAAATGCATAGAAATTGAAGTAGTACAGTAAGTATGTCTGGGAAATGCATCAGTAAACACTAACAGAAAAAGACAATGCTGAGGGCATAAGCTTATTCCACAGAATAACTGGGATGAAGTTAAGAAAAGGAAAGATGGATGTTTAATATCAGAAAAAAATACCTCTGCCATTCTACTTTAAGAATAACTTCCCAAGGGAAGCTGTGAAAATCCCACTGCTTAAGGCATTTGAGAAAAAATTGGATAATATACTAAAGATTATCCTGCAGGGAGTCAAATGTAGTCTGGTCCAGAAAGTGAACTAAAACAGCCATAAAACCCACAAACTGGTCTCTTGTGGTTATGATTCTAAGTGTCCAGTTACCTTTTGCTTTATTTTGTCCTTTGCTATAACCAATAAGAGTTTCTCCAGTTTGAACGGAAGAACACCACTTCAGAATTTGAGCCTTGGTGGGACTGCATGTCCATGTCCTGGCTAGTTAAGAGGCTATTTGGTGTGGTATCTGCCTTGCCCATTGCACTGGTCGATGGTGCGATCTCCTCCTCTACCCTTCCCACACTTCCCCTCTCCTCTCTTCTTTTCTCTTGTCTTCTATCCTCCCCCTTCTTCTCTCACCTCATTTCCTTTTTCCTACTCTCCCTTCTTCATCTCTCCTCCCCGCCCCTCCCTTACTCTCTGCTAAATAAAAGAACAAGATAGGGGGTGGCTAAGCCTTGGAAAACATTCCTCTGAGAATGAGTCATCATGGTGTTTCTGTAGAATGTCTGCTCTCTGCTGCTACCTGCACTGTGGTTTGGGGTTTGGAGGATAATATGGGTTTAAGCCTACCAAAGTCAATGTGAGATATAGAAATTAATGAGGTCTCCTGGCCATTTCACAGTGCATAAACCCTGCAAAGTTTGTAGAGTTGCCATTTAAATCTCCTCCCTACTCCTGCCTCAGAGATATGCAGGGGGGTGGGGGTTAGAAGGCCTATCTGTTTTTCAGCTATTGCTAATGATTTGATGTGGAGGTAGGGTTGGGGGAAGAGGTGGGAGGTGGAGGAAGGTTTGATTTCCTAAGGACAGACCTAACCTGTCAGCAAGTTCAGCTCTAAGAGACTCCAGGTTGAAAACATTGAAGGAAAGCTGCTCATTCTTCTTTCTTTTTCAAATGAATTGTAATTGATCTAAAATATATTTGGGGAATGTCTTTGAAGCTGGAGCTGGGACAAGTTGCTTACCTGGCTGTAAAACTGGATCTGAGGCATTTTTTGATACGCCTGGACCCTGTGGTTGCTGAGAAGGCTTTTTTTTTTTTTTTTTTTTTTTTTTTTTTTTTTTTTTTTTTTTTTTTTTTTTTTTTTTTTTTTTTTTTTTTTTTTTTTTTTTTTTTTTTTTTTTTTTTGCCTGAGAAGGCAAAGAAGCTGAGAAGGCATTTTTTCTTTTTTTTTTTTAGGAAGAGTACAAATATCCCTAAAATTTCTATGAAACCATAAAAGGTCTCAAATAGTCAAAGCAATCTTTTTTAAAAAAGATTTCACTTATTTATTCTTAGAGAAAGGGGAAGGGAGGGAGAAAAAGAGGGAGAGAAACATCGATATGTAAGTGAAACACTGATTGGTTGCTTCTTGCATGTACCCCAACCAAGGACTAAGCCTGCAAACCAATCATGTACCCTGACCAGGAATTAAACAGTGACCTTTTGCTTTCTGGGGTGATGCTCAGCCAGCTGAGACATGCTGATCAGGGCAGTCAAAGGAATCTTGAGAGAGAAGAATAAAACTAGAGGCATTGTGTGCCCTAATTTCAAACTATATTACAAAGCTGTAGTCATCCAAATAGTATGTTATTGTCATAAAAATAAACACAAAGATCAATGAAACAGAACAGAGAGTCCAAATAAATCCACACGTATATAGTTAATTAATTTATCACAAGACAGCCTAGAATACACAGTGGGAAAAAGGCAGTCTCTTCAATAAGTGACATTGGGAAATACACATGCAAAAGAACAGAATTGAACCACTGTCTTACACCATGCAAAAAATCAACTCAAAATAGATCAAACACTTGAATGTATAACAATAAAACTACTAGAAGTAAACATGGGGATTAAGCTCCTTGACTTTGGTCCTGATAATGATTTTTTGGATTTGATAGCAAAAACAAAGGGTACCAAAGCAAAAATCAAACTAAAAAGTTTCTGCAAGATCCAAGATGGCAATGAAGTGGTTAGAAGCTACACTCACCTTCTCTAAGGACTTAACTGGAATTACAACTAAATTATAGAATAAGCATCCTGAATAACCAACTGAAGACTAGCTGAAGAGGAGTCTTATAACCAAGGATTTACAGAAGAAGCTATATCAAGACTGGTAGGAAGGGTGGGAAAACGAAAAGGCTAGCCCTGCTACCACAAGTGGTGGCTGAGTTTCCAGAGGGATATCTCAGTTGGGGAGGTGGTTCCTCTAAAGAAGCCTTGGGTCTAAACCCCAAGCCGAGCTCCCTCACCCAGACCACCAGAGTCAGGAGTAGGTGCCCATATAACATCTGGTTCTAAAAAGCAGTGTTTTTTCTGTCCACCAGGAAGACATCAGAGTCTGCTAGGGACACATGCACTCTCTAACAGGGCTCACCCACAATATTTCATCCTTGACCACTCACCCTGGGCTCTGGAGGAGGAGTAGAGCCAACTAGAGTAGCATGAGAAAAGTCTGGGGTTGTGGCTCTGGCAAGGGACCTGAAGGAACAACTGCCAAAATCCCTGTGTTGAGTCATTTTCCAATACTGCAGATACCATCTTTCCTGGTTGAAACATTCCCCTCTTGGGAAACATCAGCCTGGGGGAAAGCAATAGTCTCATCCTTTGGACTCTCTCATCCTACCCTGTGGAGCTTATGTACTACTGAGGAGCATAGCCAGAGGCTCTTTCAGAAACAAAGCCCGTCAGGCAGCTGATAGACAAAGGCTGGAAGGGGTGGGTCTCCAGGTGCCTTTGGACTTTTTTGGACCTACCCCTGGGCCTGGTATTGGTAAGACTTGGCTTTGGTGTGCAACTTGGTTCTTCCTGTGCACACCCAGGCCAAGCAGAGGCAGCCACAAACTGTGGATTATGCTTAACTCCAAATAGGTTGCCAAGGGCCAGTCACAGGCTGCCTCTTATATTGGCTTGCACCAGAGTGCCTCTTGAGGGACCCAGGACTAACACACTCAGTGGCCAACTTCAGAAAACATCAGAGCAGGACACAATAAGCTTCACAAGCACCTTATTAAAATGGAGATCTTGGTAGGCACCACACCCTTCTGAGGGGAATTCTGCTTCATGTGGTCAGCACTTTCACAGCAGCTTATATGCTGTGATTGGAGTTGAGCCTCACAGTCAACCAGCTAAAGGGTCAATTGCATACATGAATGGGTCAATAGCAATTGAGACTCAATTACAAGAGGGCTCATATAACCCACAAAAGAGATGTTCCTGGAGAACCTATCTCAGATGATCAAGGAGACTGCGCCATTGGATCCCACAGGATACCTACTACATAAGTCCACCAAGCCACAACACAAAGACTTGGAGTCATAATAAATCTAATACACAGAAACAAATACAAAGAGGCAGCCAAAATGGGAAGACAAAGAAATGATACCCAAGAGAAAGGACAGGAGAAATCTTCAGAAAAAGAACTAAATGAAATGGAGGTGAGCAACTTATTAGATGTAGAGTTCAAACTAATGGTTATAAGGATGCTCAGCAGCATGAAAAATGGCATAGAAACTATAAAAAAGGCACTCATATATGAAGAATACAATATCTGAAATGAAGAACATAGTGAAAATATATAAAGCATAGGTAGGATGAAGCAGAGGATTGAATCAGTGATTTTGAAGATAAGGCAGAAAAAAACACCCAATTAAAACATCAAAAAGAAAAAATACTAAATAGCATGAAGATAGTTTCAAAAATGTTTAAGACAACATAAATTGTAACAACATCCACATCTAGGAGTGCCAGAAAGAGAAAAGGGATCAAAAGTCTGTATGAAGAAATAATGACCAATAAATTGCCTAACCTGCTGAAGGAAAAACACACACAAATCCAGAAGTGCAGAGAGTCCCAAACAAGATGGACCCAAAGAGGCCTAAAACCAAGACACATCACAATTAAAATGACAAAGATTAAAGACAAAGAGAGAATATTAAAAGAAGCAAAAGAAATGTACTTGCCTACAAGGAAGCTCTCATAAGACTGTCAGCTGATTCATCAACAGAAACATTACAGGCCAGAAGGTATTAATACAATGATGTATAAAAACCACATGACCATATAAATTGATGTAAAAAAAAAGCATTTGATAAAATCCAGCACTCATTTCTGATAAAAAACTTTCAGCAAAGAGGAAATAGAGGGAATGTACCTCAAGATAATAAAGGCCATATGACAAATCCAGCCAATATCATTCTCAATGCACAAAAATTATAAGTGTTTTCCTTATGATTGGGAACAAGACAGGGATGTCCTCTTTCACCACTCTTATTCTATACAGTATTGAAAGTCCTAGCCATAGCAATAAGATAAGAAAAAAAGTCATTAAATTGGAAAGGAAGAAGTAAATCAGTCATTATTTGCAGATGACATGATACTGTACGTAGAAAACCCTAAAGATTCCATGCTCGCTTCGGCAGCACATATACTAAAATTGGAATGAAAACCCTAAAGATTCCACCAAAAAAAAAAAAAAAAAAAAAAAAAAAAAAAAAAAAAAAAAAAAAAAAAAAAAAAAAAAAAAAAAAAAAAAAAAAAAAAGACTAGAACTGATAAATGAATTCAGTAAAGTGGCAGGACATAAAATAAATATCCAGAAATCAGTTGCAGTTTTTAACACCAAAAATGAATGATCAGAAATGGAAGCTAAGAAAAACAATTCCATTCACAATTGCTACAAAAAGAATAAAATACCTAGGAACAAATTTGACCAAAGATGTAAAAGACTGATAGTCAGAAAATTATAGACACTGAATAAAGAAATTGAAGAAGATACATATAAGTGGAAGCATATACTGTGTTCATAGATAGGAAGAACGATCATCATTAAAATGTCCATACTACCCAAAGAAATCTATAGATTCAATGCAATTCCTATCAAGATTCCAATGGTATATTTCACAGAACTAGAATAAACATTCCAAAAATTTATATGGAACCAGAAAAGGCCTCAAATAGCAACAGCAATCTTGAAAATAAAGAATAAAGTTGGAGGAACCATGCTATCTGATATCAAACTATACTACAAAGCCACAGTAATTAAAACAGCATGATTCTTGCATAAAAACAGACATATAGATCAATGGAACAGAATAGAGAATCCAGAAATAAACCCATGCCTTTACAGTCCATTAATATTTCACAAAGGAGGTAAAAACATACACTGGGGTAAAGATAGTCTACTCAGTAAATAGTGTTGTGAATTTTGGACAGATGTGTGCAAAAAAATTAAAGTAGTCCACCTTGTTACACCACACACAAGAGTAAACTCAAAGTGTATTACAGACTTAAATGTTAGACTCAAAATCATAAAAATCCTAGAAGAAAGTATAGGCACTAAAATCTTGGACATTTCTCATAGAAATATTTTTTTTCTGATATATTGCCTCTGGCAAGGGAAACAAAAGAAAAAATAAACAAGTGGGACTACATTAAACTAAAAAGGTTTTGCACAGCAAAGGAAATAAGCCACAAAAAAAAAAAGGCAGCTCAGTGAATGGGAGAACTTATTCACCAATACATCTGATAAGGAGTTAGTATACAAAATTTGTAAAGAACTCATAAAACCCAACACTAAAAACAAACAAACAAACAAACAAACATACAATCAATCCAATAATTAAAAATGGGCAAAGGACCAAAGATAGACACCTCTCCAAAGGGGACATACAGATGGCCAACAGATATGTTTAAAGATGCTCAATGCCACTAACCATCATAGAGATACAAATTAAAACCATAACAAGAGGTTACTTCACATCTATCAGAATGATGTTATCAATAAATCAACAAGAACAAGTATTGGTGAGGATGTAGAGAAAAGGGAACCCTTGTGAACTGTTGGTGGGAACACAGATTGATACAGCCACTATAGAAAACAGTATGAAGTTATGTCAAAAAATTAGAATGTGACTGCCTTATGACTTCTGGGAATTTATCTGAGGAAACCTAAAACAATAATTCTAAAGAATATATGCACCTCTATGCTCATTGCAGCATTATTTTCAATAGCCAAGATTTGGAAGCAGCCCAAGTGTCCATCAGTAGATGTGTGGGTAAAAAAGCTGTGGTACATTTATACAATGGAATACTACTTGGACATGAAGAAGAGGAAAATATTAACCCTTGCAACAGCATGAATGGAAATGGAGAGCATTATGAAATAAACCAGTCAAAGGATGACAAGTACCATATGATTTCACTCATAAATGGAATCTAATGAACAAAAATAACAAGCAAAGTAGAAACTGACTCATAGGTAGAGAGCAGGCTGATGGCTGTGGGGGTGGGGCTGGGTAAGGGTGGTGGAGGGACTAAGCAGAAGTAAAAAGGAAAAAACTCATGGACACTGAAAAGAGTGTTGTGATTGCTGTGGATAGGGAGAATGAGGTGATGAGGGGTAGTGTAGTAGGTTATAGGGGGAATAAATTGTGATGGATGAACATTTGACTTCTGATGGTGAACACACAATACAGTGTACAGATGATGGGTTGTAGAATTATGCACCTGAAACCAGTATCATTTTTGTTAACCAATGTCACCCTAAACCCTAAAAAATTCAATAAAAAAGAAAAAGGTAAATTACAGTAAAGACATTTGAAAAAATAAAATAACTAAAAATCTTCTGCACAGCAAAAGAATTCAACAAAATGATAAAACAACTTACTGAATGGAAAAAATATTAAAAATTATAAATATGATATGGGGTTATTATCTAAAACATATACTCTAAAAATAAATAAATAAAATCTTAAAAAAAAAAGCCCTGTCTGGTGTGGCTCAGTAAACTGAATGCTGGCCTGCAAACTGAAATGTTGTTGGTACAACTCCCAGTCAGGGCACATGCCTGGGTTGTGGGCCAGGTCTCCAGTAAGGAGCATCTAAGAGGCAGCCAATAGATATATTTCTCACACATAAATGTTTCTCTCCCTCTCCTTCTGCTTCCTTTCTAGTTTCTCCAAAAATAAACAAATAAAATATTTAAAATATAAAACATACGAGGAGCTCATACTCAATAACAAAAAAAATCTGATTTAAAAATATGTATAAGAGATCTAAATAGATATTTTTCCAAAGAAGACATGTAGATGACCCACAGGTTTATGAAAAAGTGGTCAACACCACTAATTATCAGGGAAATAGAAATCAAAACCACAATGAGAGATCACATCACACCTATCCAAATGGCTATAATAAAAACATACAAGATATAAATGTGAGGATGTGGAGAGAAGAGAATCCTTGTACACTGTTGGTGAGAATGTAAATTGATACAGCTACTTTGAAAAACAGTATGTAGATTTCTCAAAAAATTAAAAGTAGAACTACCACATGAAATACCCAGTAATTCTACTTTTTTGTATTTAGCCAAACAAAATAAAAACGCTAATTTTGAAAAGATAATATGCAGTCCTATGTGTACTGCTAAGCTGTGGAAGCAACCTAAGTGTCCATCAATCAATGAATGGATATAGAAAATGTATATATATAAACATTATTCAGCCATAAAAAAGAATGTATAAAAACTTGTCATTTGTGACAACATAGATGGACCTTGAGAACATTATGGTAAATGAAATATGTTGGACATATAAAGACAAATACCATGTGATCTCACTTATTTGTGGGAGCTAGAAAACAAATAAAAATAAACTAACCAACCAACCAAGCAACCAAAAAATTTAAGCTTATGGATACAGAGAAAAGATTGGTGGTGGCCAGAGGTAGGAGTGGGGTGGACTGGGGGTGGGCAAAATGGGTGAAGGGGGCTAAAAAGTACAAACTTCTAGCAATAAAATAAATACATCATTGGGTGCAATGAGCAGCATAGGTGCTATCGTTAATAATACTGTATTGTATGTTTGAAAGTTGCTAAAAGAGCAGATCTTAAAATTTTTTCTTAAATTTTTTTTTATTATATTCTTTCCCATTACCATTTAGCCCTCTTATACTGCCCCACCTGCAATCACCACAGTGTTGTCCATGTCTGTAAGTCCTTTTTCCTTTTTGCTCAATCCCTCCATTCCTTAACCACACCCCCTTAGCTGTCATCCTGCTCGCATCTATGAGTCTGTCTCTGTTTTGCTTGCTAGTTCAGTTTGTTCATTAGATCCACAAATGAGTAAAGTCATATGGTATTTGCCTTTCTCTGACTGGCTTATTTCACTTAGCATAATGTTCTCCAGGTCCAATACATGTTGTTGCAAAGAGTAAAATTTTCTTCTTTTTTATGGCTGAATAGTATCTCATTATGTATCTTTTCATCACAAGGAAAAATATTGTAACCTGTGTATGATGATGGACATTAATTAGATTTATTTTGGTGATCATTTCACAACATATACAAATATTAAATCATTATGTTGTACACCATAAACTAATATAATATATATGTGACCTATACCTTAGTTTAAAAAAAGAAGAGGCTGAGAAGGTCATAAGTCAGTTTTTGTGGAGTTTCCCCTCATTAGTTCAATTTATTTGACACTTTCTCAGTTAATTGGGATATGCAGCAATTTTTCATATTGCAGATTCTGGCCCTTTATGGTTATTTGTAACTTTTACAGTTTAAGCCACTTCAACTGTGGTTATTTGTGATCTGGAAGCCCATTCTATAAGGTACAAAATGTAGCTGGAGTATAAATTGGAATCAGCGAAAGTACAAGGGAATTGTAGCTGAGAGTCAGTCAGCTAGCGAGTGGACCCAGCTTGTTGCCCAGCCTCTGCCTCTTACTTACAGCAGCCCTTGCCGTTCTTTACTGTTCTGTGTAAGAATGTTATGGACACATATCCTTGATGAATACTGTGCTTCTTAAATGGCTGGTAACTACAAGCAATGGCCCAACCTAGTTCAACTGGCCTTCCTAAACATGCAGGAGCATAAAGAAGACCCAAGGAGCAGTCAACAGAACAAATTTGGGCCTATTTAACATTATTTATTCAACTTTTTACGGGCTAAGCCTGTGCTAAGTGTCGTAAGAAATACAAAGATGAATATGATACAGTTTTTTCCCTAAAAAAATATAACTAAAATGAGGAGCACCTCCTTAACAAATGGTTGTATTATAGAGCAGTGCCAGATAGACAGTCTGGGGTGTTTTACATGTGAATGACCAATTCTCTGTTCCTACAGACACCAACTTCAATGGTTCAATTGAAGTTCTGACATTGTTCAATGATTCAATTCAGTCCTGACACTATCCAGGGTTAGTGCAGACCCCACAGGCGTCAGTCCCACAAAACTGCCCCCAATTCAGTTTCTAGCCCCATACTTCTGACCCACCAGCTTTAAAGTGGGGACTCCCATGACCAATATTTTAGGTTTGTGATTTTCTAGAATTATTCACAGAACTCAGGAACACACTTTACTTGCATTTACTGTTTTACTATAAAGGATATAGCTGAAGAAGTACATAGGATGAGGGCTGGAGGGGTCTTTCATCCTGTGGAATTAGGGTGCACCACCCTCCCAGCATGTGGGTATGTTCATCAACCCCATTATTTCAAGGCTTTTATGACAGTTTCATTACATATGCACAATTGTTTACATCGTTGGTCATTAGTGATTAAACTCAAGTATCTGGCCCCTCTACCCTCCCTGAAGATTGGAGGGTGGGGTTGAAAGTTCCAAGATTCTAATCAAGGTATTCGGTGTTCTGGAGACCAGCCCCCATCCTGAAGCTATTTAGGGGCACTCAGCCACCAGCCCTCTCATTACCATATAAAAGACACTCTTCATTTCAAAGGTTCCAAGGATTATAGGAGCAGTGTGCCAGGAACTGGGGACAAAGACCAAATATTTACTTTTATTTTATCATAACCACCATCAGGAGATTATAAGCAAAGTGTTACCGGACTTCAAAAACAGGAAGATCAGATATATTTTTTTCAGACTTCATATTGTGGTATCATGATATCATGTAATGTGAAAAGAACTTGGATTCTAGAAACTGGATTTGACTTCTGGGGAAAATTCACATAGTCACTACCCTGCCTCTTCATTGGTATCCTCAATCACAAAATGGGACAATGTCAATCCCCCTGCAAAGAGTTTAAATTAGCTCATATCTCTCATAGGTCAGGGCCTTCTTGCTGTAGAGTGTTATATATATATGTATTTTATGTTATTGTATTAATTCCATTACCATTGATCCCCTCTATATGTAGAGAGTTACTTTGTCTGTTTAGTCCTCTATAGAACTTAATTATGCTGCTTTCCCTGCCCATCCCCCCACCGCCCAGAAACCACAATAAGATGAGGAGATTACTGCCTGAAACTTGCAATCCCATTGTCTGTCAGCCTGTGGAAGATAAAAAGTGCCACTAGTGTATTCAGAAAGTCATTTTTCAGTAGCCATAGTTGACAAAATTACATTTCTTTACCAGGACATCTTGATGTAGTATGTCATAAATATTCAGGTTCTGTAGACTTTTTAAAAGGATTCAATATTTTTTTTTTTTGTAGAACTCTAGCTGCAAGGTCAGATTCAGGATGACTCAAAAATAGGAAGTAGGAATTCTTGTACGTAAAAGGAGCATTTGATGACTGGGCTGAAGGAAATTGAGGAAGTAGAAACTGAAAAGTGAAGTAGGAATCAGGGTATGGATTTAGAAATCATATGGTGAGGTGGATTTACCCTTAGACCCAGGCAGATGGGCCTCTGCTTTGATCCTACACTTTCAAGGGCCTGGCTATAGCCCTCCTCCAGCTATGCCTTTGCCATGGAATTGGAAGTCCAGGAGACCCAGGGATGTGCCTCCACTGGAGCCAGTGCCCTTTATGTCTAGACCATCTGCTAAGTATGAGGGACACTGGACTTCCCTGCCCAAACACCAATGCTTGCATGAATTTATCCCCTAGTATGTCCTTTTGAGGGCTAATAGTGCCACCTGTGTGCTCAAAGGGTAGTCAAGGAATGGCTGGGTGAGCTGGGATGCCTATATGCATATGGCAAAGGCCTTTTATGATCTGGGCAGAACTAAGGGAGGAAAGAGAGGAGTGGGTTGTCAACTAGGGGCCTCCATTTGTATTGTCCTAGGTCTGCAAATGTTATAGGTAGGCCTGTGCAGGAGTCCAGACATGACTTTTCAAATAAAAACACCAAATTTGCAAATAATTCTTGTTAGAATTGAGCTGGTTTGCCCTTGCCCTAGATTCAGCCCCAGTTGATTTAACCTCTATCTGCTATGTCACTAAAAGGGCAAATAGTAAGTTTAGAATTTAGGAGAATCCCAGGATGTCCACACATTCTTAGAGGAAGGAAGCAGTGTTCCTTTGGAGCCTGACTCAGAGAGGGAAACTTTCACAGAGGCTTTTGACTCAAAAGTGGTCCTGTCCCTCAGGACCTAGGCCACCCTGGGCCACTGACCCAGCCCTGTACCTCAGTGGACTCTGATCTTTGGAGTGCCTTCCTTGAACTCATCTCATTCCACTGCTGATGCTGGAGACAGGCAGGAGTAGCAGTGCCATCCAGGTGGGATTCATTGGCTCTGTACCAGGATTCATGTGGGCCTTGGTGGCCATTTGTCCCCTTTAGAACATTCTCCCACCCTTTACCAGTTATGTGGGGTTGATCGCATGCCCCAGAAGATCTGTGACTCAGGCCTGTGATATTGCTCTAGAACCAGGGACCCAGTTCTAGAGGGCAGCCTAGAGAGTGGATAACTCCTGCTCCTTGGCTGGTATTTCTTTCAACGGGAACATATGAGGACCTGGGTGAAACTGATGTGCTGGTACTTGAATTTTGGTGACTCAAACTGTTTATATAGACAGAGGCTATGCAAAAATATATATATTTGCCAGGGCAGTTCTTGTAAAGAGCTTGTGAAAATATCAATCTCTTCTCCCAATTTTCTTCCTAATTCTATACTCTCTTAAATCCCATAGCAAGGTCTCCAATTTTTAAAAGAGCAAAAACAAAGAGGCAGGGGAGGAAATCCTGAGCATCTAATCCCCCTGTCTTCTTTGACAGAGATGGCTAGCTTCCTGACTTCCCAGATGTGTGGAACTTTGCCTTCATTTTCATATGGAATGATTGCCTGGTTGAATCCTGCAGACAGAAAGATGGAGGATGTCTCAATGGTACTGGAGACAATTGGCAGGGACTTTAGGGAGGGTAATGTTAAATCCCTAGCAGTGGCTAGGGGAAGAGGTGTCTGGAAAAGATTTTCTATCAGTAAAATGGAGTTCACTACACTTTCTGCTAGGTCCAAAATGAACCTTTTCATTACCAAAACCTCTGTTGTGTCTGCTCTAAGAAAGGGTGTGTGGAGGAGAGAAGATGAACAACTGTCCGAGAGATGATGGCACAGCTGCTGCTAATCATGTGGAGCTAGCAACTCACATTTACTGGGCACATTGTATTTATTATCTGGTTTAATCCTAATTATAAAGTTTGAGGTAGGTACCACTATTATTTCTATTTCATAGACAGGGAAATAGAGACCAGTATAGTGAAATAATTTGCCCAAGACCACGTAGCTGGTTAGTGGTGAAGGGAAGATTTGAAGTTGGTCTATGCAACTGCTTTCAGCTTGCTCATGACCCAGGAGACTCACTGCTGTGGTGAAGTGAGAAAGATCTATCCTGCAAGAGAAAACCTGGGATCTTCCGGGCCTCACTGGGGTTCAGAAGGAAGCTCTTGGATGCATTCCATTAGTTGTTTTTAAAAAGCTTTTAAGTATTTTCAGTGACCAGTTCCTTATTCCAAGTGAGCAGCTTTGGAGCACCACACACCAGCTGCTCTTAAAAGGTAACTGGAAAGTAGGTATGAAGTATTGACATTCAAAAAGAGAAAGCTAGGGAAGAAGGAAGGAAGGAAGGAAGGAAGGTAGGTTGGTGGATTGTGTTATGGTTCTTTTCATCCAAGCACTTCAAAACCTTTCTAAAACACCTTGTGAGAAATCCTGTTATACTTTGCAGAGTAACAACTGAGTATGCTCACTCAGGATACTGATGGCAGATCAAGTTTGTTTTGCAGAAATGGAGTCATGCTTAGGCCCCTCTCACAACTCAGATCTAATCCTGCCCTCAATCAATCACATCTCAATTGGACCACTCTAGTCCTAGGTGATTTAGAATCTATGTTGTCAGCACATTTCTGTTTATTTTATTTATATGTTGTTTTTATTTAAGGAGATTTAAAAAATATACTTCTCAGCTTGGAAGAATACTTAAAATACGACTCATTAGCATAGAAGCATAAGAAAAAAAGTGAAACAAGAGCAAGGAACAAAATGGAGTCTGTAAGGAGGCAAAGCCAAACTGTAAAGAAAGATCCTGTCATTCTTTGGTGAGGTGCCAGGGCCAGCCCACACTCCTGTAACTTCCTTCAGGGGGCGCTGTGCTCAGTGGCAGCCTTTCAGTTTAGGATCCCCTTCCCATCACACTGTTCTTGATTCTATATTTAGAACCAGGCAGATCTGGTTCAGATCTTGGTTAAGTGGGTGGCCTTGGACAGGTGATCTAATGTTTCTGGACCTTGGCTTCCTTATTTTCAAAAGAGGATCATAAAATTCACCTCCCTATGCTGTTTTGAGGAATAAACAAGAATTCAAATGTAGAACACTTAGTGCGATGGACTGAAAGCTGTGTCCCCAGACAATTCATATGTTGAAATCCTAGCCTCAAAGGTGATGGCATTATAAAGTGGGACCTTTGGTAGGTGATTAGGTCATGAGTCCTCATGAATGGGACTAGTGTCTTATAAAAGAGGCCCCAGAGAGCTCTTCTGCCCCTTCTGAGCCTCCAGAACTGTGAGAAATAAATTTCTGTTGTTTATAAGCTACCCAGTCTATGATACTTCTGTTATAGCAGCCCGAATGGATTAAGACCCTTAGCTTTTGTAATTTGCACTTTCTTAATAGGGTTATATATTTCTCCTTCTCTACTTCTGTTTTCCCTCCGTTCTTTCCTCAAGTTTTCTTTTGAAAGCAATATAATGAATTCAATTTTTCTCTTAGAATTGGTCAAATCTTCAACTGCACTCCTAGGAGAGTACACTGGAGGGAGTGGTATTGGAATTCTAAGGCACTGGGTGTTGTTCCTAAGGAAGATAATGCCCCAAGGGGCCCACTCTAGAGCAGTGTGCAGGGCCATAGAGGCTTAAGGGATGGGTTGGAAAGGGGAGAAGTGTGTGTGTGTGTGGGGGGAGGGGGCACTTGTGTGGATATATATTTATGAGTGTAGGTGGGACTGTGTATATGTGTGTATGCATGAGTGTGTAAGAGTATGCATGTGGATGTGCAGGAGTGTGTGTGTTTGTATGTAGGATCAGAGAAAAATATCTGACTATAGTGAAAGATTTGCTATTTACGCTAATGTTTAAGAAACTAATGAAGACAGTCCTCAAGCTTGTGGTGTTTATTGAACACTGGAGGCTTTTTTCCCCTTCCCCAAAATTCCTTGCAGAAAATGAGGATATAAGAGGAAATATGTAAAGGCTTCTTTGAGCAAGGCCCTCTTTCTTCTGGTGTGAAGAGCTCTCAGGATTCCTAACTCAAGGATGTGCATTCTCCTCTCTTCCTCTCCTTGGTGCTTTCGCCTCTCATACTCCAGTTCCTTGATCTTGGTTCGTGCTTTCTCCAGTATCCCCTGCTTTATCCTAGTTCCCTCCCTGTACCTTCCTTCTCTGGTTTCTTGTTTCTTTCACCATCCTTCTCATTTCTCTCTTTCTCCTCTCATTTTTCTTCTTTGCTTTTCATTCAGAACAACGAAGGTGCTTGGTAGAATGCATCTCTATTTCTTTTACTCATATTCCTGTTCAACATACCTGTAAGCTCTCTGAGAAACATCTGTGTCTTGGTCTCCTTTTTCTGGAAACTTTGTTTATTTAATGTCTTTCGCCTGTGGAATATTCCTACAGACAGAATTGCAGAGCTTGCTGTTTAGAAGCACTATTGTTTCCTCTTTTCCTGTCAAACCTGTGGCTTCACATTATTGATGCCGTGATTGTTTCCATCACCGAGACAGCCCTTCCCAGAAGCAGTAGCACTGGTAGCAGCTGGAGAGCTCAAGACTGGCTTGATCCAGCAACCCAAACCTTTTTGGTCAGGAAAGATTTGTGTTGCCTTCAACACAGACTTTTCCTGGGAAAAGAGGCTGCTAGAGGGTTATTCTGTTTCTTTTGACAGAAGTGGGTTCATGCTGAGCTTTGCTGTTAACTAGCAGTGACACTGAACAAGTAACTTAATTTCTCTCAACAACAGTTTTCTCTTCTGTAAAAGAGGGAAAGTACAGTTAACACAAAAAGTGATGAGGAATAACTGAGGCAATATACTTCAGTATGGAGCTCAGTGCTGACACCTAGAAATAAATAGTAGCTATGCCAACAGTAGAATATATTAGAAGCTACAGTCTACATCCAACCCTGGGCTATGGTAATATGAGTTAAGGCAAGTGTTCCTATGATTACACTCTCATCTTTCTTGAAAAATGAGAGACCCATCTATGACAGAGGTATGAAACTCATTTTCACTGTGGGTCACATCAGCCTGTATAAATGTAACTACTCCTTAACTAGGGGCAAGGAGATCAGTGCTGCCTCAGGGCAGAAACAAGGTGCTAGGCCTGATAAAACAAGGTTGAAGGCTGGATTTGGCTTGCAGGACTTGTGTTTGCCACCTGTGGTCTATGAGGTTTATGTCTGGTGGCTGAAGAAGCCCTTTGTGACCCTGAAAGTATGTGGATAAACATCTCAGTAGTGGAGGGTGGGCACTGCTGCTAGAGTAGTTGATGGCAGACTTTTAAGACATAGAATTGGGTGTCTAAATGCACAGTCACTCAGATCTGTGTAGACCAACCTTTTAATCATGTCCCTTGTCTCTTGCTTTAGGTCATTCATCAAGTCCGGCCTCTTCTATTCTCTTTGAAGACATTGCTTATATATTTTTTATACTGTTCTTGTGTTGGCCCAAGCCCTCATCTCATGCCTGAGTAATTGTCAAAGCCTTTCTCTACCCTGCCCCACATTTGATCTATACAAAAACTAAACCTATGTTCAAATTGTTTTTTAAGTATATTTTATTGATTATGTTATTACAGTTGTCTCAATTTTGCCCCCCCCTCCACCTAGTACCTCCGATTCACTCCACCAATCCCCTCCTTAGTTCATGTCCATGGGTTGTGCATATATGTTAATTGGTTTCTCCATTTCCTATACTATTCTTAACATTCTACTGTCTATTCTGTACCTACAAATTTGTATTTCTTAATTGCTGCAACTTTCCCCTACTCTCCCCTTCACCCTCCCAACTGATAACACTCCAAATGATCTCCATGCCTATGATTCTGTTCCTGTTCTGGTTGTTTGTTTTTGTTTTTAGATTCAGTTGTTGATGGTTGTGAGTTTGTTGCCTTTTTGTATTCATAGTTTTGATCTTCTTTTTCTTAAATAAGTTCCTTTAATATTTAAAGTACTAATTTAATGGCTTGATGATGATTAACTCCTCATCTTTACCTTGTCTGAGAAGAACTTTATCTGTCCTTCCATTCTAAATGATAATTTTGCTGGTTAGAGTAATTTAGGTTTTAGGTCCTTGTTTTTCATCCCTTTGAATACTTCTTGCAAGTCCCCTCTTGCCTACAAAATTTCTTTTGAGAAATCAGCAGATGGTCTTATTGGTACTCCTTTGTAGGAAACTCTGCTTTGCTCTTGCTGCTTTTAACAACATAAGGGAGAAATAAACATTCAACTACAACAGAAAGAAGAAATAAGAATTCATAAATAAACAGGATAGTATAAGATGACTCTGGTACATCTCCAAAGGTGTCAATATCAAAATCATAAGGTTGCCAGAAGGAAAGCAGGAAGAGCAAGAAATTGAAAACTTATTTGAAAAAATAATGAAAGAAAACTTCACTAATTTAGTGAAGGAAATAGACATGCAAGTCCAGGAAGCACAGAGAGTCCCAAACAAGTTGGATCCAAAGAGGACCACACCAAGACACATCATAATTCATATTTTTTTATTATACAACAGAGAGATTTATTGTAGAAAAGTTAGAAAACAAAGAGAAGTTAAAAACAAAATGCAAATAATCTCTCCATCTAGAGATAGCAACATCTGATTATTTTCTTTATATGCCAGATATATTCTTTATTTTTAAAATATATTTTATTGATTATGCTATTACAGTTGCCCCATTTATTTCTCCACTTTATTCCCCTCTGCCCTGTATTCCCCTCCCATCATCATTCCCCCACCTTAGTTCATGTCCATGGATCATACATATAAGTTCTTTGGCTTCTCCATTTCCCATACTATTCTTAATCTCCTCCTGTCTATTTTATACCTACCATTTATGCTTCTTATTCCCTGTACCTTTCCCCCCATTCTTCACCCTCCCTCTCCCCACTGATTATTTTCCATGTGACCTCTGTTTCTGTGAATCTGCTCCTGTTCTAGTTGTTTGCTTAGTTTTTTTTTATGTTTGGTTGTTGGTTGTTGTAGTTTGTTGTCATTTTACTGTTCATAGTTTTGATCATTGTTTTAGATAAGTCCCTTTAACATTTCATATAATGAGGACGGTGATGATGAATTCCTTTAATTTGACCTTATCTGGGAAGCACTTTATCTGCCCTTCCATTCTAAGTGATAGCTTTGCTGGATAGAGTAATCTAGATTGTAGGTCCTTGTTTTTCATCACTTTAAATACTTCTTTCCAGCTCCTTCTTGCCTGTAAAGTTTCCTTTGAGGAATCAGCTGATAGTCTTATGGGAACTCCTTTGTAGGTAACTGTCTCCTTTTCTCTTGCTGCTTTTAAGATTCTCTCCTTATCTTTAATCTTGGGTAATGTAATTATGATGTGCCTTGGTGTGTTCCTTCTCAGGTCCAAGTTCTTTGGGATTCTCTGAGCTTCCTGGAATTCCTGGAAGTCTATTTTTTTTTTGACAGATTAAGGAACTTCTCCTTCATTATTTGTTCAAATAAATTTTCAATTTCTTTCTCTTCCTCTTCTCCTTCTGGTACTCCTATGAGTCAGATGTTGGAATGTTTAAAGTTGTCCCAGAGGTTGTTAAGCCTCTCCTCAATTTTTTGAATTCTTGTTTCTTCAGTCTGTTCTGGTTGAATGCTTATTTCTCCCTTCTCTTCCAAACCTTTGATTTGAGTCCCTGTTTCCTTTCCTTCACTGTTGGTTCCCTGTATATCTTTCTTTATTTCACTTTTCATAGCCTTCACTTCTTCCTCTATTTTGTGAACATAGTCAACCATTTTTGTGAGCATCCTGATTAAGTGTTTTGAAGTGTGCATCTGATAGGTTGGCTATCTCCTCTTTGCTTAGTTCTTTTTTTCTGGAGTTTTGATGTATTCTTTTATCTGAGCCATATTTCTTTGTCTTGGTGTACCTGTTATATTGTAAGGGGTGGGGCCTTTGGTATTTTGCTAGGATGGAG
Organism: Tonatia bakeri; assembly: GCA_004024845.1. Lineage (NCBI taxonomy): Eukaryota > Metazoa > Chordata > Mammalia > Chiroptera > Phyllostomidae > Tonatia > Tonatia bakeri. Next base: position 69,308 of record PVIA01004564.1, read on the forward strand.
CAGCCACTTCGCTGCATTGTGACACTGTGTGGGGGGAGGGTTCAGAGAGGGAATAAGAACAGTTGTTCAGCTCTTGCCAGCTTTCAGTCATGTACCCTGCTACCCACAAACAAACTGAGCCCTTCTAATGCTGATTCCCAGGTGGGCGGGTATGTACATTCTAGCACCCTGTTGGTTCCTTCAACAGACTTTCTTTTGTGACTAGGAGTTTCCCGTGCTCCTGCAACCCTGACAGATTTTTACAGCCAGAAGTTTTGAGGCTTTATTTTTGTGCACCACATCCCTGGGTTGTGTAGTCTCTCTCACTGTCCTGTTGTCTCTCCTGGTTTATCTGCATGCAAATGTTGGACAGCCTGGTCTGCTAGCTACTGCCTTGCCCACCCAGTCCATCAGCTGCTGCTTTGATGCTTGTTCTCTCTGCCTCAGCTGTCTGTCTCTGCTTCTCTACAAGTCTGGATGAATATTTCTTCTTTAATTCCTTGGTTGTCAGACTTCTATACAGTTCAATTTTCTGACAGTTCTTTTTATTTTTTTTTAAACTGGTTGTTGTTCTTCTTTCGGTTGTGCAAGGAAGCAAAGCATATCTACCTATGCCTCCATCTTGATAAGAAATTTCTTCAGTTACTCTTTGGTTGGTTATTCAGGATGATTGTTTTGTATTTCAGTTGTAATTTCTGTTTGGTCCTGGGAGGTGAGTATAGCTTCCACCTACTCCATCACCATCTTCAATTCTGTAGTTAGGCCTTTGAAAAAGAAATTTATAGTGGGGAAGAAGATGGTGGCTGAGAAGGTGGAAGCTGAGTCCACTTGTTCCTGCCCCCAACTTGGGTTTTTGGCTCATCATCATCCAACCATTAACCTGAGCAATTAATGGAATCTTAGCTGATATAAAGTCATGAAGCCAAGGAGTACAGAAGATGCTTTGTACTGTCAGGTAAGGAGATTTTACAAGGTGAAGGGGAAATACCCTATGTGTGGTGTCTGCATCAGTAGAGGAACCAGACAGAAATTGGAGCTTTGGAGCTCCCTCCCCTCTCAGAGCAGGGGGCCCCAGTCCAGCACAGGGATCCAACTGTAACTGGGAGTGACTCAGGAGGATATATAGAGTCTGGGAGTCCAGGCTACACACACACAGCAAGCAGCACCTCCATAGTTGTAGTGCCAAGATGGAGAGTTCCAGATAGAGACTCAATATCCTAAGACAAGCAGGTTGCCTCACCTGGGCATGTCAGAGAAACCTGCAGGCTGCAGCTAGCTATAAACTTGAGAGATATTTTGCTTTTGAGGGAGGTGGTATGTATGAAGAACCAGAGAATGACTCAGTACTATGGTGTGGGTACTATATGGAGACTTTTTAAAAAGAAGCTGAAACATGGCTGGGCAAGGATGCCACACACAGCTGTTCTGCCAACAAAGAGACCAGATTGAAAGTGCAGATACAGAGAGAAATCTAGCAGAATGGGAAAAGTGCTTCTCTTGGACCCATTCAGAATCTCTGTCAGCCATGCCAAGACACACTGGATCTATGGGTTCTTTCCCAATGAGACCAGCTGGGCAGAGAGATCAGAGACTTGTGCAACATAGTGGGGAGGCCAGAACAGAGATCTTTTTGAATGGATTGGGGAAGAAAACCAGTTTCCCCAGTCTTAGGTCTGTGAGAGGTGCCCTGTTTTCACCCCCACCCCCCAGCATGAGCTAATCAGCTAGTGCTGATGCAGATATGGAGAGGAACCTTGCAGAATGGGGAAATTGTTTTTGACCCATTCTGAACTTTTCTCACCTGCATCAAGCCATGCTAGATCCCTGAGTCCATTCCCACTGAATCCAGCTGGGAAGGGAGAAGAGAAAGATGCACAATGAGGGGTTTGCTGTGCCACACCCAGCTTGGCTAGCAAGCAACATGGGGGCCACAGAGAACAGAGGCCTGGACTGTGTCTCATGCAGGGGCAGTGGGCTGGGAGTTAGATGGGCAAGAGTTGAGCACCTGCGATTCTTTGAAATCAGACAGACTGTCCCTCCCCAACAGAGTACAAACCTCTACAAAGGGAAACACATGCTCACCCTCCTCCTGTAGAATTGCGAATACCACAACCAATAGGGAAACTCTGCAGAACAGTTTGCCAAGCTGAGGATCTGCCTGCTGGGTGCATTTCTGCAGGGGAAAGAGAGAAATTCCAAAAGGGACTTTTCTGATCTTTTCTCAGCCCAGCAAGCCACGGTGGTTCCCTAGGTCTGATTCCACTGAAACCAGCTGGGAAGAGAGAGCAGAAATTGGCACAACAAGTGGCATTCAGGGCCCTTCCCAGCCTTGGCTCTCATATTGAGCCAAGCAAGAAATAGTTGACCCTTTTACACAGAGTGGCCCCTCACATGAAATGGACAGCTAACTCATGAAAAACTATACATTACTGGAAATAATCTGGGACAGACCATAATGTGTGGTGCAGGAGTGGGGAAACACATCCAACATCATCCCTGAAGTCTAAACAGTGCCTCTCAGTCTCCTGAGAGGGGTCTTATTCTTCCAATATCACCAGAAGCCCTCTCAGAAACAGATGGGTCAGCGTCAAGGCTAAGACTAATGGCAGGACTGCCAATAGAGGTGGGTGGGGTTGGTATCTGTGGTGCTTTTGGATGTTAGATGACCCATCCCTGGGCCTTGTGCTGATAAAAAGTCAGCAGTGCAGAGCAGTAAGGTCCATCCTGGACACAGCCAAGCCTGAAGGCAACATCCACAGACAGTGGATCACTTGTGCTGCTTAGAAATAGATGGAGATAACACCTGATGTTACCAAGAAATATATGCAGAAGGAGAATTCAGCAGCACCTCTACAACAGCATATAAGACATGGTGGGGATTGAGACTCTCAGCCAGCCAGCCAAAGGGGAGAACCCACCAACAAATGATCCAACAACAATCAAAACCTAAACATAACAGGAAGGCCCACATGAACTGCATGATGGGCATCCCTAGAGCATCCAGCTCAGAAGATCATGGAGATTGAACCACTGAGTCCCACAGGACTCCTACTACAGAAGGCCACCCCACAAAGACAGAGTGTCAAAGTAGGTGAATCTAATATGTAGAAACAAACAAAAAGAGTCACTGAAAATATGGAGACAAAGAAACAACCCCCAATTGAAAGGAAAGGAGGAATCCCCAGAAAAAGAGCTAAATGAAATTGAGGCAAGCAATTTAACAGACATAGTGTTCAAAGTAATGGTTATAAAGATGCTCAAGGGACTTAGTGAAAATTACAAGGAACTTTATGGCAGCTAAAAGAAACTTAGTGGAAAGTACATCAGCATGAGAAAAGGACAGAAACTATGAATAAGAACCAGGTGGATAAACTATGAATAAGAGCTACTGGTGTGGCTCAGTGGATTGAGCACCAGCCTTCAAACCAAAGGGTCACTGGTTCAATCCCCAGTCAGGGAATATGCCTGAGTTGTGGGCCAGGTCCCCAGTTGGGGGTGTGTGAGAGGCAGCCACACATTGATCTTTGTCTCCCTCTCTTCCTCTCCCCCTCTTTATCCCTCCATTCCTTTTCTTTAAAAATAAATAACATCTTTAAAAATAAGAACCAGGTGGAAATGAAAAAGACAATATTTGAAATGAAGAATACACTAGAAGGAATTATAAGTGGACTGGATGAAGCAGAGGATCAAATCAGTGAGTTGGAAGACAAGGTAAAAAAAAACCCTCCAACAAAACACCCAGTCAGAACAACAGCACACACACAAAAAAGACTCAAAAAGAAGTAGGATAGTTTAAGGAACCTTTGTGACAACATGAAATATAACAATATTCATATCATAGGGATACCAGGAGGAGAAAAAAAGGAACAAGAGATAGAAAACCTGTTGAGAGAGAAATGCAGCAATGGATAGAACATGTGTTTGAAAGAGTAATGACAGAAAACTTCCCTAACTTGGTGAGGGAAAAAGTCATACAAGTCCAAGAATCACAGAGGGTCTCAATCAACATGAACCCAAAGAGGCCCACTCCATGACACATTACAATCAAAATGGCAAAATTTAAAGAGAAAGAGAAAATAATAAAGGCAGCAACAGAGAAACAGCTAGTAATATATAAGGGAGCTTTGATAAGGGTATCAGATGATTTCTCAACAGAAACACTCCAAACAAGAAGGGACTGGAATGAAATATTTCAAGTAATGAAAATCAAGGACCTATAACCGAGACTACTCTATCCAGCATGCTCTCATTTAAAATGGAAGGCAATACAAAGAGCTTCCCAGTTAAAAAAAAAAGGCTTAAAAAGTGTGTCTCCACCAAATAACATTGCAAGATGCTGAAGGGACTGCTTGGGGGGGGGGAGAGAGAGAGAGAGAGAGAGAGGGAGAGAGAGAGAGAGAGAACATAGGTACAAAGGGATAAATACCAATGAATGAGTACCTATCAGTAATAACCTTAAATGTATATGGATTAAATACTCCGATCAAAAGGATTAGGGTAGCTGAATGGATAAGAAAAGGTGACCCATATATATGCTGTCTACAAGAGACCCACTTCAGAACAAGACCTACACACTGAAAGTGAAGGGATGGGAAAAAGAATTCCAAGTAAATAGGTGGGAAAAATGCAGGGGTAGCATACTTATGTCAGACAAAATAGACTTCAAAACAAAGGTCATAACAAGAGACAAAGAAGGTCACTACATAATACTTAAGGGAGTAGCCCGACAAGAGGATAAAACTGGTAAATATATACACACCCAATATAGGAGCACTTAAACGTGTAAGAAAATTTTGCAGGACTTTAAGAAAGATATAGACAGCAATACAGTCATTGCAGGGGATTTTAACACCCTATTGTCAACAATGGATAGATCTTCCAAACTATCATAAGGATATTGTGGCATTGAATGACACTCAAGATCAAAGGACTTAATTAGTAATTACAGCACATTAAGAAGTGAAATATATGAGGTTTGTCTGGAAAAAGTCCAGCCATTGTTAATATAACATGAATGGTTTGCAAAACATTAATGTAACCTGGCAGCCAAGGAGAGTGGACTAGAATGTGCATGTGTGAACAATAATGACTTCACTATACTAGTCAGTGAGGCAGTAGATGCCATTGTGTGAGTGTGTATACTGTGTGGTCCTCACATTCAAAATGACTGAGCAAGTTGAGCAAGAAATCTGCATCAAATTTTGTGTTAAGCTTGAACATTTCTCCATGGACACTATTTGGATAATTCAGAAGGCTGCAACTCTGGGCAGCTGTGACTGGAAGCTTCATCACAACAATGTGCCTGCTCATGCATCATGTCTCATGCAGAGCTCTTTTGGCAAAATATCAAATCACCCAGCTGACTCAGCACCCCTACATCCCAGATTTGATACCTGAAACTTCTGGCTTTTTCCCAAACTAAAATCACCTTTGAAAGAGAAGAGTTTGCTGGCCATCATTGAGATTCAAGAAAATACGATGGAGCAGTTGATGGCAATTGACAGAACTGTCTGAGGTCTCAAGGTTCCTACTTTGAGGGTACTGAGGTGTCATTATCCCATGTACAATGTTTCTTGTATCTTCTTCAATAAATATCTCTGTTTTTCATAGCACACATCTGGATACTTTGTAGACAGACCTCATACATTTGTTTCAAATGCACATGGATCATATTCAAAGATGGACTACATGGTAGGACACAAAACAAGGCTTAACAAATTCAAGAAAGTTGTATTCAATCAAGCATCTTCTTGGATTACAGTGGCTTGAAACTAGAAACAAACTTCAAGAAAAAAAGCTCAAAAACATTGAAATACCTGGAGGCTGAATGACATGTTATTAAAAAATGAATGGGTTAACAATGAGATCAAGGAAGAAATAAAAAAGTTTCTGAAAACAAATGAAGATGAACACACAACAGCCCAAAACCTATGGGACACAATGAATGCAGTTTTGAGAGGGAAGTTCATAGCAATACAGGCCTATGTAAAGAAGATAGAAAATTTTCAAATAAACAGCATAACCCTACATCTCAAACAACTAGAGGAAAAACAACAAACAAGGCCCAGTGCTAGTAGAAGGAAGAAAATAATCAAGATCAGAGCATAGAGACAAAAAGAATTCAAAGGATCAATGAATCTATGAAATGGTTCTTTGAAAAGATAAACAAAACTGTCAAACTGTTAACCAGACTTATCAAGAAAAAAAGAGAGAGGACTCAAATAAATAAAGTCAGAATTAAAACAGAAGTCACAACTGATACTACAGAAATACAACAGATTGTAAGAAATTAGCATGAACAACTATAGGCCAAGAAACTGGACAACCTGAGGAAACTGGATAAATTTCTAGAAACATACAATCTTCCAATAGTAAATCAGGACAAATCAGAAAACCTGAATAGACTAATAACAACTAGCAGAATTTAAGCAGTAAAATCAACCAACCAACCAACCAACAAAAAACTCCTAGCACACAAATGTCCTGGATTGGATGGCTTCATAGGTGAATTTTATCAAACATTCAAAGAAGAACTAACACCTATCTTTCTCAAACTATTCCAAAATATTCAAGAAAGAGGAAGAATCCCAAACTCTTTACACAAGGCCAGTATTGCCCTAATTCCAAAATGAAGTAGAGATACTACAATGAAAGAAAACTACAGGCCAATATCTCTGATGAACATAGATGCTAAAATCCTCAACAAAATATTAACTAACTGGATCCAGCAACACATTAAAAAGATTGTGCACCATTATTAAATGGATTTTATTCCAGTGATGCAAGGATGGTAAAACACTTGCAAATCAATAAATGTAATACATCACATAAATAAAATGAAGGACACAAATTGCATGATTATATAAATAGATGCTGAAAAAGTATTTGATAAAATCCAACACCCATTTATGATAAAAACACTCAGCAAAGTAGGAATAGAGGGAGCATACCTCAACATAAGAAAGGCCATGTAAGAGAAACCTACTGCCAACATCATATTCAATGGGAAAACCTAAAAACTTTCCCCTTAAGACCAGGAATAAGAAATAGGTGTCTGCTTTTACCACTCTTATTCGACATAGTCACAGGGATCAGACAAGAAGAAACATAAGTTATCCATTTTGGAAAGGAGGAAGTAAAACTGTCAACTGCAGATGACATGATAGTGTACATAGAAAATCCTATAGACTCCACCAAAAAACTGCTCAACCTAATAAATGAATTTGGCAAAGTAGTGGGATGCAAAGTCAATATTCTGTTACTGTTTGTACACCAACAATGAAGTATCAAAAAGTGTAACTAAGAAAAAATCCCATTTACTATAGTAACAAGAAAAATAAAGTACGTAGGAATAAATTTTACCAAGGAGATAAAAAGCCTATACCCAGATAACTAGAGAACACTGAAGAAAGAAATTGAAAAAGATACAAATAAATGGAAGCATATATTATGTTCATGGATTAGAAGAATTAATATAATTAAAATATCCATATTACACAAAGCAATCTATAGATTTAACACAATTCCTATTAAAATACCAATGGCATATTTCACAAATCTATTGGGTTGGCCAAAAGTTTGTTTGTTTTTTTTCCCATAAGATGACTCTTAGTAGCACTTGTTGTCTTTAACTTCATTGGAAACAATTTTGTTAGATTGTATTGTGACAGCTGTCATATCAGCATGCTTAAAAAACTTATCAACATTGAATTTTTGTGTAGCCATTTTAATATTAAGATGGAAGAAAATAAGCAACATTTTAGCATGTTAAGCTTTATTATTATTATTTTTAAATATTTTATTTATTTTTAGAGAGGGAAGGGAGGGAGAAAGAGATAGAACGAGAAACATCAGTGTGCGGTTGCTGGGGGCCATGGCCTGCAACCCAGGCATGTGCCCTGACTGAGAATCGAACCTGTGATGCTTTGGTTCGCAGCCCGCGCTCACTCCATTGAGCTACGCCAGCCAGGGCCAGCTTTATTATTTTAAGAAAGGTAAAACCACAACTGAAATGCAAAAAAATATTTGTGCAATGTATGGAAAAGGTGCTGTGACAGATCCAATGTGTCAAGAGTGGTTTGGAAAGTTCATGCTGGAGATTTCTCACAGGAAGATGCTCAACAGTTGGGTAGACCAGTTGATATTGACGGCAGTCAAATTGAACCTAAATTGAAGACAATCAACATTATAACACACAAGACATAGCTGAAATACTCAAAATGTTCAAATCAATAAAGTTATTGGTGAAAATGGAAAGCATGTCTTTTATTTTTTGGGAAAAAAGCATACGGACTTTTTGGCCAACCCAGTAGAGCAAATACTCCAAAAATGTATATGGATTCAAAAATACCCTGAATAGCGTTAGCAATCTTGAGAAAGAAGAACAACATTGGAGAGATCACAATGCTTGATATCAAACTATACTACAAGGCCACTGTAATAAAAAGAGTTCTATAATAAAAAGAGTTCTGTAATAAAAAGAGTTGTATAAGAACAGGCACAGATCAATGGAACAGAATAAAGAAGCTAGATATTAACCCATGTTTCTATGGTCAATTAACATTTGACAAAGGGGTCATGAGCATACAGTGGAGAAAAGGTAGTGTCCTCAATAAATGATGTTTGGAGAATGGACTGGTACATGCAAAAATAATGAAGTTAGACCACCACTTTACACTATACACCAGAATAAACTCAAAATGGACAAAAGACTTAAATATAAGTCATGATACCATAAAAATCCTTGCAGAAAACATAGGTAGTGAAGTTTCAGATCTCATGTAGCAATATTTTTGCTGATATATCTCCTAGGGCAAGGGAAAATAGGGAAAAAATAAAGAAGTGGGACTACATTAAATTAAAAAGCTTCTGCACAGCTAAAGAAACCATCACCAAAATGAAAAAAAGGGAACCAACTGTATGGGAAAATATATTTGCCAATGATACATCAGACAAGGGTTTAATTTCCAAAATTTATAAAGAACTCATAAAACTCAATACCATGGGGCCTCCTTAGCACAATAGGCAACACATCAGTCTTATAAAACTCAACACCGAAAAAATTGAAAAAATCCAATTAAAAAATGACCAAAGGACCTGAACAGACACTTCTCCAAGAAGGACATACAGATGGTTCATAGCCGTGAAAAAATGCTCAACATCACTAGCTGTCTAAGAGATGGAAATTAAAACCACAATGAGATATCACTTTGCACCTGCCAAATGGCTATCATTAATAAATCAACAAACAATAAGTGCTAGTGAGGATGGGGAGAAGAGGGATCCCTAGTGCACTGTTGATGAAAATGCAGACTGATATAATCCCTATGGAAAGCAGAATAGAGATAGCTCAAAAAATTAAAAAAGGAACTATCTTTTGACAAGCAATCCACTTCTGGGAGTATACCCTAAGTAACCCTAAATACCAATTTGAAAGAACTTAAGCTTCTTCCATCAGCAGATGGGTGGATTAAGAAACTGTGGTACATTTACATAATGAAATACTATGCAGTGGAAAAAAAGAAGGAATATCTACTTCTTTTGACAGCATGGTTGGAACGGGAGACTATTATGCTAAGTGAAATAAGCCAGGCAGTGAAAGACAAATACCATATGATGTCACCTGTAATTGGAATCTAATCAACAAAACAAGGAGGCAAAATAGAACCAGAGTTACAGAAGTATGGAATACACTGACAATGGTAATAGGGGAGGAGGGAGGTGGAGACTGTTTGAAAGAGAGTGGAGGGATTAGTCAAAGAACATATATGAAAGACCCATGCATGTGGACAATGGTGTGGGGATTAACTATGGAAGTGGAGGGTAGGCTGGGTGGAGGGGGTTAGAGGGGAAAAATTGGGACAAAATTAACAGTATAAACAATAATAATAGAGCAATTTATAGAAAGGAGAAGAAGATGGCGTTGAGATAGGTGGGAGCAGAGTCCACTTCCCAGAGTCCACAATAAGGTCCCTGGGACCGGCATGGGGATCAGGGCGGCTGCATCCCAGGCCCAGTGCCCGCCAGGTCTGTCGCAGGATTCTTGGGGAAAAGCCAGGTAAATGGCTCCCTCCCCTGCCAAATAAGGAAGTTTGATCAGCACCAGGATGGACCTGGATGCTTGAAGTTGCTGGGGGGAAGGGGGAATAAGGATGACATGGCAAACACAGAGGGACAGTGTGCAACCGCTGAGACTGTGGACGCCAGCTGGGAAGAGTTGGGTTGTGACCGACCCCGACCCGGATAGTCCTCGGTCTGACTGAAGAGTTGGGCTGTTGAGAGGCCAGGGGCTCATTTGGAGCAGTGGGTTTGAATAGGAGGAATTTTTCGAAAAGACCTAAAATAAGAGGCACTCAGCGGCTGTTTAGGTAATTCTCCTGCAGCAGTCATCTTTACTTCCTCCTGCTGCACCTGTGCCTCTGTAGCCTCAGCTGTGAGCCCATCTCTGCTTCCAGGACCACGACTGTGCCCGTACCCCTGGCTGCAGTAGTGGAGGGTGCCCAAACACATCCATGACCCCAGTGGTGTGCCACTGACCCAGCTGCTCGCCACCTCTCCATGGCTTTTGCAGTAGCAGCAGAGGCCAACGAGCGCCTGACACTGCTTCCCTGAGACTGCGCTCCTACTGCAGCACTGGAGGCTGTGCACTCATGCCCGCAGCCCCGGGACTGAGCATGCCTGCCGCCCAGAGGCACCTTGTGCCCAACCCCACCACCCCACCGCCCCGCTGCCCTATTCGCAGCAGCAGAGGAGGTGTGCACCCACGTCTGCGTGGCAGGATGGTGGCACCCCCTGCAGGGCCAATTGGCTCTCTAAGGAGAAGGTGGACACACCCCTGTAGAGGAGAGCAGCAGCAGGGTTCAGGGAGTCAGCAATCCCCAGAAAGACTTAACTCAGCAGGGGTGAGGTCTGAACTACCCTAAAGAGATTCCGAGAGTCCCTAGTATCTAGGACAGCAAAGAGCAAGAAGTTGGTGTGTGAGTTACCCCTAATTGGTGCACCTCAAGGACAGCACAACTGGTGGACTGAATGCATAGGATGGGTGCAGAAAGGCACTGGGGTCCCAACAGCAAACTGAGGAATTGGGCTGGAGGCTAGGGAACTGTGAAGAACGTGGCTCAGGTCTGGCCCCCATCCCTGCAAAACCACAGGAAGGGAGAAAAGTGAAACCAATCTGACCTCAGCCTGCTGCAGCCAGGAAGACTAGCAGAACTGGCTTGGTTTGTTTAAGCCAACAGGAGGCTTTTAAAAAAAAATTCCTTCTTCCTTCCTTTCCTTCTTTTTTTCATTCCTTCTTCCTTTCTTTATTTCTTTTTATATTGCTTCTTCCTTCCTTCCTTTACAAAATTTTTATTTACTTTTTATTTTTTTATTCCCACAAGTGAGATAATAAAACCTGGAGCTGTGAAAGGACCACAGTTAGACCCAAAGAGGGGTCATCCCCACAACTGAGACAGTGAGACAAATTTCACTCTGCTATGACAGAGAACTTGAAAGTTATTGTATATTGGTATTATTATTATTTTTCTTTTATTTTATTAGTATTTTTAATTCCTCTTCTTTCTGTCTAGTTTTCTTCACTTGGTTTGTGAAATTGCATTGTTTGACTGATAATCTCTTGTTCTCTCTTTCATAGTGTATTTTTGATTTTCCATCTTTTGCTCCACTTGTGTTCCAATAGCACACTACTCTAGGTTCTGTACTTCCTACTGTTGTTATTCAGATCACATAGGTTCTGTCATATGATTATTGCTCCATTACTATGGTAAATAATTGCTGTTCCATACATTTGTAAATACTTCAAGCACCTCTCTGGGATCTTAGCTCACTTCACTGTTTCTGGAACTGCATTACTGTTGTGGTTAACTCTGTTCTCTCACACATTACACCTATTTTCTATCCTTTACTCTCACTTTATCTCACAATCTGACCTCCCACAAGCTCACTGCTTTCTAGATCCAACTCATGATCCTTCCGCCACCCTGAACAAGAGTCTTATATTTTTTCCATGTTTTCTAAAAAGTGGCTGGCTGGGTTAAATATCGTGGTTAACACTATACATATCCAAAGAATTTCCTATTTCTTCTCTATGGGTTGATACTTTAAACCATCAAATACACTCTTGCTGTCTTAAACCATTTTGCCTTCCCCCTCCAATTGATTACAAAAAAGAGTAGGTGGGAGCTGTGAACACTTGCTGGAAGAGGAAACCTGCCAATAAAGTAACCACCAAGAAATAACAACAGAAGAAGGTGAAGGAGAGAGTGGGAGGCACACTAACCTTTACCCAGGACTGATCTGGAAATACAACTAATTGGTGGAGAAATTACCCAGAATAAACAAATGAAGATTGGTGAGAGAAGTCTCAAAACCTCATACAGACAGAAGAATCAGGTTCAACACAACCTGTCAACACCTGCACAACAGAATACAAGATGTGGTGGACAGAGTGATCCTCAGTCAATCAGCTGGAGGGAAGGACCCACCAAAGAAAGACCCAACAACAATCAAAACCCAAAGAAAAATGTAGAGCCAACTTAAATGACAACCCAAGACCAGTGAATCTCACAAGTATTCTACCACAGAAATTCACACCATAAATCCAGGGAACCAGAAGAGATCAATTTAAAAAGCTGAGGCTAAAAAGAAGAGTCTCACAAACAGTGGGAAAACAAAGAAACAATCTCCAAATGAAATGAAAAGAGGAAGCCTCAGAAAGAATGCTAAATGAAATAGAGGCAACTCAACTATCAGATATAGAGTTCAAAGCAATGGTTATCAGGAAGCTCAATGAGCTCACAATGAGCTACCAGAAACTACAGGGAAGCTACAGTGAACTCATTGCAATCTATATCAACATGAAAAAGGAAATAGAACCTATCAACAAGGGCCAAGAGGAAGTGAAGAACACAATTTTTGAACTGAAGAACACAGTAGAAGGAAGCAGGCTCATTGGAACAGAGGATCAGATCAGCAAGCTAGAGGACAAGGTAGAAAAAAACACCCAGAAAGAGCAAGAAAAGGAAAAGAGACTCAAAAAGAATGAAGAGGGGTTAAGGGAAATACAGGACAACATGAAATGTAATAATATTTGTGTAAAAGGTATATAAGAAGGAGGAGGAGGAGAAGCAGAAAGAGGGGGAAGAGGAGGAGGAGGACGAGGAGGAGGAGGAGGAGGAGGAGAAGAAGAAGAAGAAGAAGAAGAAGAAGGGCAGCAAGGGATAGAAAACTTGTTCAAAAAAGTAGTGATGGAAAACTTCTTTAATTCAATGAGAAAAAAAAGTCACACAAATCCAGGAAACACAGAGAGTCCCAATCAAGAGGAACCCAAAGAGGCCCACTTCAAGATACATCATAATTAAAATGGCAAAATTTCAAGACAAGAGAGAATCTTAAATACAGCAAGGGAAAAGTAACATACAAGGGGGCCCTGATAAGATTAGCAGCTGATTTCTCAATGGAAATGCTCCAAGCCAGAAGGCAATGGCAAGTAATATTACAAGTAATGAAAATCAGTGGCCTGCAACTGAGACTATTCTATGCAGCAAGGCTCTCAATTAAAATGGAAAGCCAAATAAGGACCTTCATGGCAAAAGAAGCCTCAAAGAATATACCTCCTCCAAACCAGCTCTGCAAGAGATGCTAAAGGGACTGCTTTAAGAACAGGAAGAAAAACAGTTAGAGAAAGAGTAACACAGTTACAAAAAAATGACAATGAGTAAGTACTTATCAATAGTAACCTGAAACATAAATGGATTAAATGCCCCAATCAAAATCATAGAATAGCTGAATGGATAAGAAATAATAACCCACACATATGCTGCCTACAAGAGACCCACCTCTGGACAAAAGACCTACACAGACTGAAAGTGAAGGACTGGAAACAAATTTTTCAAGCAAGGGGACAGGAAAAATAAAGCTGGAATAGCAATATTCATATTGAACAAAATAGACTTCAAAAAAAGGGCCATAAAGAGAGACCCAGAAGGTCACTTCATAATACTCAAGGGAAGAATCCACCAAGAAGGCATACACATTGTAAATATATATGCACCCAACATAGGAATACCCAAATAAATAAAGAAAATCTTGGAGGACTTCAGGAAAGATATTGACAGCAACACAATTATAGTAGGGGATTTAACACCTCACTGTCAAAAATGGATAGTGCTTCCAAATAAAATATCAACAAAGATATTGTGGCATTGAACAATGCTGTAGATGAAATGGACTTAACTAAATATATATATATTAACTAAATATATATATATATATATTTCATCCCAAAGAAGCAAAATGCACATTTTTTTCAAATGCACATGGAACATTTTCAAAGATAGACCACATGATAGGTCACAAAACAAGCCTCAACAAATTAAAGAAAATTAAAATCATGTCAAGCATTTTCTCCAACCACAAGGGACTGAAACTAGAAACAAACCTCCAGGAAAAAACCCCAAAACACTCAAGCTCATGGAGATTGAATAGCATGCTATTAAACAATGAATGGGTGAAGAATGAGATGAAGGAAGAAATTTTAAAAAAATTTGGAAACAAATGAAAATGAATTCACAACAACCCAAAACTTATGGGACACAGCAAAGGCAGTCCTGAGAAGGAAGTTCATAGCAATACAGGCCTACCTAAAAAGGATAGAAATATTTCAAATAAACAACATAATCATATGCCTACAAGAACTGGAGGAACAACAACAAAGACAGCCCAGAGCAAGTAGAAGGAAGGAAATAACCAAGATCAGAGCAGAAGTAAATGACATAGAGACTAAAAGCACAATTCTAAGGATCAATGAATCCAGGTGCTGGTTTTTGAAAAGATAAACAAAATTGACAAGCCTTTAAGCAGATTCATCAAGAAAAAAAGAGAGAAGACCCAAATAAACAAAATCAGAAATGAAAGAGGGGAGATTACAACTGATACCACAGAAATACAAAGGACTTTAAGAAATTACTACAAAGAACTATATGCCAAGAAATTTGAAAACCTAGATGAAATGGACAAATTTCTAGAAAAATATAATTTTCCAAAACTCAGTGAAGAAGCAGAAAGCCTGAACAGACTAATAACAGCAGATGAAATTGAAGCAGCAATCAAAAAAGTCCCAACATACAAAAGTCCTTGACCCAATAGTTTTACAGGAGAATTCTACAGAGCATTTAAGGAAGAGCTAACCCCTATCCTTCACAGACTATTTCAAAAAATTCAAAAATGATGGAAGACTCCCAAACTCTTTTTATGAAGCCAGCATCCTGCTAATTCCAAAACCAGATAAAGACACAACAAAGAAAGAAAACTTCAGGCCAATATCGCTGATGAACATAGATGCTACAATCCTGAACAAAATATTGGCAAACCACATCCAGCAGTATGTTAAAAAGATTATACACCATAATCAAGTGGGATTCCTCCCAGGGTTGCAAGAATGGTACAATATTCACAAATCAATAAACGTAATACACCACACAAACAAAAGGAAAGACGAAGATCACATGATCATATCAATATATGTGAAAAATGCATTTGATGAGGTACAGCACCCATTTATGATAAAAACACTCAGTAAAATGGGAATAGAGGGGGCATTCCTCAATATAATAAAAGCCATATATGAGAGACCTGCAACCGACATCATATTCAATGTGCAAAAACTTAGAGCTTTCCCGCTAAGATCAGGAACAAGACAACAATGTCTGCTTTTACCACTCCTATACAACATAGTATTGGAAATCCTAGCCACAGCAATCAGACAAGAAAAATAAATAAAAGGTTTTCAAGTTGGAATGGAGGAAGCAAAGCTGCTCTTGTTTGAAGATGACATGATAGTGTACACAGAAAATCTTATAGACTCCACCAAAAAACTACTTTATCTAATAAGTGAGTTTGGCAAAACTGTGAGATACAAAGTCAATATTGAGAAAGCAAAGGCATTTCTGTATACAAACAATGAAATAGCAGAAACAGAAATCAGGAAAAATATCTCATTTGATATAGCAACAAAAAGATAAATTACCAATGAATGTAAACCTAACCAAGGATGTAAAAGACCTGCACTCAGAAAACTACACAACACTGAAGAAAGAAATCAAGGAAGACACAAACAAATAGAAGCATGTACCATACTCATGGATTGGAAGAATTAACAATCAAAATGTCTATACTGCCCAAAGCAATTTATATATTTAGTGAAATCCATATTAAATTACCAATGACATATTTCAAAGATATAGAACAAACATTTCAGAAATGTATGTGGAACCATAAACGACCCTGAATAGCTGCAGCAATTTTGAGAAAAAACAAAGTAGGAGGCATCACAATACCAGACATCAAACTATATTACAAGGTTTCTGTAATCAAAACAGCCTGATACTGGCATAAGAACAGATACATAGACCAAGGGAGTAGAACAGCAAGCCCAGAAAAAAAACCGTCTCTATGGTGAGTTAATATTTGACAAAGGGGGAAGAAACATAAAATGGAGTAAAAATAGCCTCTTTAATAAGTGGTGTTGGGAGGTATGGACAGCTACATGTGAAAAAAATGGAAGTTGATCACCAGGTTACACCATACACAAAAATAAATTCAAGGTGGATAAAAAACTTAAATAGAAGTCCTAGAGGAAAACATTGGCAGGAAAATTTCAGACATTCTATGCAGGAAGATCTTCATTTATATGTCCCCTAGAGCAAGGGACATAAAGGAAAGAATAAACAAATGGGACCTCATCAAACTAAAAAGCTTCTGGATGGCTAAAGAAAACAGCATTAAAATGAAAAGATAACCAACTATATGCCAATGATACCTTGGACAAAGGTTTGATCTCCAAAATATATGAACTCACACAACTCCACTCCAGGAAGACAAAAAGCCCAATTAAAAAATGGCAAGAGACTTGAACAGACATTTCTCCAAAAAGGACATACAGAGGGCCCAGAGACATATGAAAAGATGCTCAGCATCACTAGTCATCAGAGAGATGCAAGTTAAAACCACAATGAGATACCACTTCACACTGGTCAGATGACCATCATAAACAAATCAACAAACAAGTGTTGGAGAGGATGTGGAGGAAAAGGAGCCCTACTACACTGTTGGTGGGAATGCAGACTGGTACAACCACTGTGGAAAACAGGATGGAATTTTCACAGAAAACTAAAACTGGATCTGCCTTTTGACCCAGCAATTCCACTGCTGGAATTACATGCTAAGAACCCTGAAACACCAATCCAAAAGAACCTATGTACCCCAATGTTCATAGCAGCACACTTTACAATAGCCAAGTGCTGGAAGCAGCCTAAGTGCCCATCAGTAAATGAGTGGATCAAAAAACAATGGTACATTTACACAATGGAATACTACACAGCAGAGAGAAAGAAGGAGCTCCTACCCTTTGCAATAGCATAAATGGAACTGGAGAGTGGTATGCTAAGGGAAATAAGCCAGGCAGTAAGGGACAAATACTATACGATCTCACTTTTAACTGGAACATAATCGACAAAAGCAAAAAGCAAGCAAAATATAACCAGAGACGTTGAAATGAAGAACAATCTGACAGTAACCAGAGGGGAGTGAGGAGGGGATAATGGGGGGAAGGATTTTCAGGAAATACTATAAAGGATACATGGATAAAACCAAGGGGGAGGGAGGAAGCAAGGGAGGGAGGTGGGCTTGGCTGGAGTTGGGGGGAAATGGTGGTGGGGAAATGCAGACAACTGTAATTGATCAACAATAAAATAATTTAAAAAATTTATAAATATATATTTTTTCATTTTGCTGGATAAACTGATTAAAGTAGTTAGCACCAGGTGGCGCTAAAGGACTGAACTTGGAAAGAGACTATTAGGTGCTCTTACCTAAAGATTAGGAGAAACATGATGCTTTTCATTTAACTGGTGGGTTAAGCAAAAGAAGGGCAAGCATTGCCCTTAATGTGCCCTGTTACCAGTGATGCTAAGCATTGCCTCTGTCAAATTGTCTAGCACCCTTCCCTAGAAAGTTGACACTCCCTGAAATTATAGATCACATAGTACCTTTTTCTGCGGTCTCAAGTGGCAAAAATATTCAATTTTTCTAAAGGAAATTGAACACAAATCCCTCCTAAAATTGCTTTTTGGAGTGGATTCAGTCCTGTTTTCATGGTTGTAGGTACCCAGAAATGTAGACTGGATAAGGGTAGCAAGAGAAGAAAATATACCCTGAAATTCCTTCCCCCAGGAGCACCTTGTGCAAAATCAGCTTTCATCACACTGTAGGATAACTGGGATCAGAATTCCCACCAGCTTGGGTTTCATTACTTAATGCAATCCCCCTTTCCTGGAAGCCTTCTTTGTGCTCATGAGTGTTTTTCTTTAGGACTGTTAATGAGTAAAATAAAATCTCAAAACAAAGACCATAGATTTAAAAATAAAAATAAACTTCCAGTGCTTCTAAGGAGAGAAGCAGGAGGTGAAGCAAAAAAAAAAGGCATGCTTCAGGTAAACATCAGGAGCCTGAAAGATAGAGGCTACCAAGTTAAGGAATGATGGATCTTTCTGGAAGAAGTCAAGGTACACAGAGGATGCTTCCTAGGGCCGAGAAACTGGAACATTGAGAGGGATGGTGTGTGGGAAGTGATTTTGAGTGTTGGATAAGGAAGGAGAGGTGTATTAGTAAGTGTCTGAAATTTTCATCAGCTCTTCTTTTTAGGAAGTCAAGCCCACTAATAGAACAGGCCAGGAGTTAAGCATCTTGCTGATTGCTTGACTTATATGAATCTCTTGAAGTAAGCGCTCCTTTAGAGGAAAAGTGCATATCACCAAGGGACATTTTTATTTCAGCTTTTGAACTACATAATTCACCCTGTTTCAGTAATTTACCATCTCATCTAACATGATGTGACCTAGCACTCACTTGAAGTATGTTGTCCCTGTCATCCCCTGTGCACTTTACTCTCCTGCTTCCAGAGGCTGAGAATGCAAATTCCTGAGTAGGGTGAACCCCAAACACAGTAGCAGCAGGAATTACTGATTTAAAATAAAATGATTTCTTCTCTCCCCACTCCATTCTCTCCACATATCAAGGTCCTCTATGAGACAATGGAGAGAAGGTGTTAGGGAGGGTTAACTCTCTTGACGTCTTTAGCTTAGTTTTAATCATTTTGCTTGGCAAAATTCAAACAAGCAGGTCATTCATTCCTTGGCCAATAGGGAACAACTGTGTCTCCTAGGCCTTCTGTGTTTGTTCCACTCATTTCAGCCTTCTTTTTTTGAACCATTATTTAAATATTTAATTGCTAATTGAAATTCATTCATCATCCAAGAGCAGTAGAAACAGAGAAGGAATATCATTAGCTTTCTCAAAAGCTGACTCTAAGTTAGAAGTGTGATTAAGATAACCTTCTCTTCCCTAGATAGCCAATGATTCTGCCTTACTCCATACTTCTATAATATATTTCATTTAATGTTTGAAAAGGTTTCTAGAAGCATGTGCTCACCCAGGCAAAACTGTAAGATAGGCTTAAGAGAAGAAAATCATCAAGACACAGTTTTTGGAGATGAAAGTATGAGTCCTGACATTATCAATGGTTTGCTGTGTGGTGGTACAAACCCTTTGAGTGCCAATTTCTCATCAGCAAAATGAATGTAATCTAAGGGAAGTGTCCTCTTTACCTTACCATACTTAGTACTGGAAAGAGGAGT
Source organism: Tonatia bakeri (assembly GCA_004024845.1). Lineage (NCBI taxonomy): Eukaryota > Metazoa > Chordata > Mammalia > Chiroptera > Phyllostomidae > Tonatia > Tonatia bakeri. Next base: position 88,981 of record PVIA01004564.1, read on the forward strand.
AACTCCCCCTATTTCCCTGTCCTCAAACCCAGCCTTTCCGATATGTCAGGGAAATTTCTCATTCATCATTTGGGGCTGGCATTGTCCAATTATTCTGCTCCCCATTGCAGAGTCCCAATTTCTCCAACAAGAGTGCTCTTCAGACTACAGAGAGCAGCTTGTGGATCTTCTCACAGGGTGAATTTTCAAGGACAAACAGTAATTTTCAGCACTAGAAGAACTTGAACCTATAGAAAAATTCTTTCCTAATTGTCCTGGCAATAGGCAAACAACTTCTCTCATGGTGGGCATGGTTCCCTAAGGTTGTTATTATTTTTTGGCAGACTTAGTCCTTTCACATCTTTGCACAATGGTTTCTGTTGACACAACTCTATCTGATTACAAGGAAATACTATTAGACCAGGTGGCATGGTGAGAACAGTGCCATGTGTGTACTATTCTGAGGTGGTTACAATCAGGCACCTTCTGTAAGTGTACACAGTTAAATAAACAAGATGTGAGCATAGGCATGCCTCACTGTCAGCCAGGAAAGTTGATGTAATCCAGACTTGGGTGGTGTGTGGTCAAAGCCACTGCAGTGTTGAGAGGAATGTCTTTTATTCTCCTTTCAAAGGCAACTTACCTCTGTGTCAGTAAACTGACAAATGCCTTCATATTTTGGAGACTTATCCCTGGGTAGATTTCAATAAAGATATGGAACTCACCATATGAATTAGTTTTATACTACAAAATCACCTCCATCTGGGAGGAGATTTAAGGCTGAAAATTGAGCAGGGATGTACCAAAGACTCCCAGGAACATCAGCCTCTCTTCTGTCCACTTAGAGCAGAAGTCCCTGCTATTCTCAGTGGTCAGTAGTAGACAGCACTAAGGATACTTAGAAAACATCTAAAACATTGATTAAAATTTAAAATGATGTTTTGAAAGTTTGTATATATCATTTGGGTCTGTTAATAACTGTAAATCTTAAGCACAATGTGCTATTAAAAATTCTCCACACTCAAGCTACTCTGTGTGTGTGTGCACGACACCTGCTAATCATGCTCACTGTTGGCAAACTTTGTATTTTAATGAATATATTTGTAATAGCAGGGAGTATATTACAGATGCATTATTCCTTCAGTCACTGAAAGCTTTTAAGTAGTCAGAAAATTTGAACTAATAGAGAAAATGTTTTATGTAGTCCTTTAGTGCATCTGTTGAATGTGTAATCCAAGGAGTTCATTGAAATAAATGCTGTGGTTGAATTTAACTGCATAAATATGCAGCCCTCTATAACCTTTATGCCCATGGAAGCCAAGCCAGGAAAATGATCTGTGCAATTAACCCCTTGACTGATTTAGTCTTTCAGCTGTCAGGGTGGAAAGTCTGATTTTCCATGTTCCTGTAGATTAAGGTGTACATGTGAAACTCAGGATAGATAAATATTTTTGTGGGGAAAAGTTTCATTTGAAGGATTTAGAAGACATTCATTCGACAGAATCCTTAAGTTAGTCCAACTCCTTAAATTTCTCAATTTATGCTGAACTCTTGGGAGACATGGGGAAATCATCCAGGATCTCAGACTGGTTACTGGGGCAGGCAGCATTCTGAGATGGCCCCAAGATTCCCACCCTGTGTAATATCCTCCTTGAGTGTGTGCAGGGTCTGTGAATATGATGGGATGTCACTCCCTTGACTAGGTTATGCTGTATGGCAAAGGTGAGATATCATCATTATGTTATATTATATTACGTTATCTATGGCTTTGTCTTAGCAGACTAGAGGATTCAAAGCAAAAGAGGTCTCCTGCTGGTCTTAAAAAAGCTAACTATCTGTGGTGAAGGCCATGTGGCATCCTCTAGGAGCTATAATAGGCCCTGGCTGACAGCTAGCAAGAATACAAGAACCTTGGTCTTATGACCACAAGAAATTGAATTTCCAAAAAAAACAGTGAATTTGGAAGAGAACTCCAAGCTTCAGGTGAGGTGGCAGCCATGAGCTATGCCTTGATTTCAACCTGGTGAGACCCAAAGCAGAAGAGTAAGCCAAGCTGTCCCTGACTCCTGATCCTGATCACATGTAAAATGTGAAAGTAATACATATATGTCATTTTAGGCTGTTGAATTTGTGATAATTTGTTATGTAGTAATGGAAAGCTAAAACAATAGTCTTGGTGGGTGGGTGTTCAGCTGAGAATTTGCATTTGTAATGAGTTCTCAGGTGATGCCCAGGATCTTGGTCCAGGAGCACTTTGAGAAACATTGTTATAGTTCAGCGTCCTTTGGCAGATGATTTTATCAGTGATGTCAGGAATGGACACTCACTGTACGCTTCTGGAATATAACTAATGTTAACCAAAAATAATTTAGCTGTGTCTTTAAAGTGACAAATAAATACAAGTAGTATGACTTAAGCCTTTAAAATAATTCAAATGTGGTCAACAACAAAAAATACAAAACACACTTTTAGTAAAGTAGTTAGGGTCAGGGCTTAGGAAATAAGGGTAGGAAAAATAATGTAAAATGAAGTGTGAGGTTGGTACCTATGTGGCAAGAGAGACTTAACTATTAATTCCTGTTTCTCTTATTGAGAAACAAACCCCATCTATACTGGCTATGAATAAACTTCATGTTGTGACTATACCTCAATTAAAAATCAAGTGAATATTTGAAGCTCTCCAATGTCCCCTATGGAGAGTATAAAAGACAGAGCACCATTTTTTAATTCTCCAAAACATTGGCCAATTCTCTGGCATTCCTGAATATGTGTGTGTGACAGGAGTACCTTGTTTGTAGGTAGAAAAATGGATTCCATGTATTTGACTCTGTGTGTGAACTAACTTCAAGTAATTTCCAGCCCTTTCTGTGACCAAATTATTCCCCCTCCTTTATCTCCTTCTTATCTTCACTTGATTTTGTTGAGTAATTTTTCAAGTTATGAACATTTAACCCCATTGAAGTTTTCCTCATAGAAAACAGCTAGAGTCCTGCTTAATCTTGAGTTATTTTACTTCTAGTAATCTTGGTTCCCCCTGGTGTAATATAGGTTTACTGCTGGGACTCTATTAGTTGAACCATCTGGATTATTGTTTATTTAGTACCGCATCTATCACCCTAAAATGAAGGCTCTGCTCTCTCCAACCATTTATTTTCTTTTCTTTTGTTTAAAATACATTTAGCTTTTTTAATTGTATTTTTCTCCATTCCCATTTATTTCCCTTATACACTCCTCCCCACCACAATCACCACACTATTGTCCATGTCCATGAGTCCTTTTTCCTTTTTGCCTGACCCCTTCACCTCCTAACCCCTCTCCATAGCTGTTATTCTGCTTGCTATCTATGTGTCTGTCTCTATTTTGCTTGTTATTTCATTTTGTTCAATAGATTCCACATACGAGTGAAATCATATGGTATTTGTCTTTCTCTGACTGGCTTATTTCACTTAGCATAATGTTTTCCAAGTCCATCCATGTCGTTGTAAAGGTAAATTTTTCTTCTTTTTTATGGCTGAGTAGTATTATATCATGTAAATGTCCCAGAGTTGTTTTATTCACTCATCTACTCAGGGATACTTAGGCTGTTTCCATATCTTGGATATTGTAAATAACACTGAAATGAATTTAGGGGTGCTTATGTTCTTTCGAATTAGTGATTTGGGTTCCTTAGGATATATTTCCAGAAGTTGGAATGTTGAGTCAAAAGGTGGATCTATTTTTAAATTTTTGAGGTATCTCCATTCTGCTTTCCATAGTCATTGCACCAATCTGCATTCCTACCAATAGTGCAAAAAGGATCTCCTTTCTCCACATCTTCACTAGCATTTGCTATTTGTTGTTTTATCAATGACAGTTATTCCGATTTGTGTAAAGTGATATATCATTGTGGTTTTAATTTGCATTTTTCTAGTGATTAGTGATGCTGAGCAACTTTCCATATGGCTACTTGCCATCTGTATGTTCTCTTTGCAGAAGTGTCTATTCAAGCCCTTTGCCAGTTCTTTAATTTGATTCTTTGTTTTTTTGGTGATGAGTTTTAGAAATTAAAAAAGAAATTTTGGATATTGACATCTTATCAGATGTATTGATGAATATGTTCTTTCACTTGTGGATTATCTTTTTATTTTGTTGGTGGTTTCCTTTGTTGTGCCAAAAATGAGTGGTTTGATGTAGTCCCATTTGTTTATTTTTTTGTTTATTTCCCTTCCCTGAGAAGATATATCAGATAAAAATATTTCTATGAGCAATGTCTGAGATTTGACTATGTTTACTTCTAAGATTTTTATGGCTTCAGATCTACCATTTAAGGTTTTAATCCATTTTGAATTTATTTTTGTGTGTGATATAAGAAGTAACCTACTTTCATTTTTCTGCAGATATCTGTCCAATTACCCCAACACCATTTATTGAATAAACTGTCTTTAGCCCATTGTATGTGCTTGCTTTCTTTGTCAAATATTAATTGACTATAAATGTATGAGTTTATTTCTGGGCTCTCTATTCTGTTCCATTGATCTGTGTATCTGTTTGTATGCCAGTATCATGCTGTTTTGATTATTATGGCCTGGTAGTATAAATTGATATTAGGCAGCATGATTCTTCCAACTTTGTTTTTCTTTCTCAGGATCACTGTTGCTATTCAGAGACTTTTGTGGTTTCATATAAATTTTTGAAATATTTGTTCTAGTTCTGGGAAGTACATCAATGGAATCTTCATAGGAATTGCATTGAATATATAGATTGCTTTGGGTAGTGTGGCCATTTTAATGATGTTAAATCCTACTAACCATGAATACATATATGCTTCCACTCATTTGTACCTTCTTGTTTCTTTCTTCAGTGTCTTATAATTTTCCACAAACAGGTCTTTT
>PVIA01004564.1:93930-135314 GCA_004024845.1 Tonatia bakeri
TTGTTCAAGTACAGTTTTCTCCCCTTTACTCCCAATCCAGCCCATCCATCCCTCCCTCCTAACTTCCCTCCCATTACCACCCTCCCCCTAGTTTTTGTCCATGTGTCTTTTTTTAAATTTTATTTTAATGATTGTTCAAGTACAGTTTTCTCCCCTTTACTCCCAATCAAGCCCACCCACCCCTCTCCCAACTTCCCTCCCATTACCACCTTCCCCTTAGATTTTATCCATGTGTCTTTTAACTTTGTTCCTGTAAACCCTTCCCCTTTGCCCCTGAAACTCCCTCTTCTCTCTCTTCTGGTCACTTTCTGCCTGTCCTCTATTTCAGTGTTTTTGACTATATTTTACTTGTTTCTTTGTTTTGTTGTTTAGGTTCCTGTTAAAGGTGAGATCATATGGTATTTATCTGTCACTGCCTGGCTTATTTCGCTTAGCATAATGCTTTCCAGTTGCATCCATGCAGTTGCAAAAGATAGGAGCTCCTTCTTTCTTTCTGCTGCGTACCTTAGTTGATTTTTACAGCAAGAATATGTATAGATGTTCAATGGATGACCCAACCTTTCCTGATTCAGGTTTATAATCTTGTGTTTCTCCTCTGCATGTCTCTTGAAGATTCTGAGGACCACAGGAATAAGAGCTAATTTACATTTTCACAAGAGCTAAAATACCTAAACATACATTAACAGTGATAATCACAGTTCTTTCTTTACCCTTTCAAGTTTACCATGACTTAACTTTTTAGCAATCTCTTGAGGCTCCATCAGTTAAGAAGATGAGTAGATTATTCCAAAACCTGGAAACTTGGATCTCTGATATCAAATGCTATTCTAAGATGCTGAACAAGAGCATCAGGGAGAAACTATAAAGATAATTGTGTACATCAAAGAAGAATATTTTAGTTAGGAAAGAAAGCAATTTCTCTAAACTGTTACATGAAATACAATCTAAATATTACCTGTCTATAATAGGCATGTCTTCTGTTCACTCAGATCCAGTTCTCTTCTTTCATGGCACACAGATGGATACTTTCCTCCTTCAGTTAGGTGGGTCCATGTGACTAATTCTGGCCAATTGTGAGTAGAAGCAGCACATGTAATTTTCCAACCAAAGTCTTTAATTGCTGATGTGAAAACTCTCAGTTCTCTTCTTTTCTGCTATGCCTTTTGAAGCTTTATATTCCAGACTATGCCTGGATCTTGAGTGTTTGTGTGGAGGACAGTAGTTTTAGGGAGTAACTTGAATCTACAGCTGACTCTGTGAGTGGGAAACATACTTTTTTAAAAAAGATTTTATTTATTTATTTTTAGAGAGGGAAGAAGGGGAGAAAGAGAAACAGAGAGAAACATCAATGTGCAATTGCTGGAGGCCGTGGCCTGCAACCCAGGCCTGTGCCCTGATTGGGAATTGAACCTGCGATGCTTTGGTTCACAACCTGTGCTCAATCCACTGAGCTACACCAGCCAGCGCTGGACACGTACTTTAGTTGTGTGAAGCCAATGAGCTCTGTGGGCTTCTGTAATGCAAAACCTTGCTTATCCTGAGTTATTGTGATACTAAATGAGATAATCTAGGTGCATTTTCTAATATTTATTCTCCTTTTAATAAAATATTGTAAATATTTTCTAACTCACAGCATTGTGAGGATTAAATGTTATAGGTCATGTAAACCATTTAGCACAATGTCTATCCCCTAAAAACTCAATGTCTTATTAGGTGTTTAAGTTTTACTATTATTATCTATGGGCAAATTTGCTATGTATAAGTCGTTCATTAGATGTGTGATTTGCAATTATATTCTCTCAGTTTGTAGCTTTTTTTTCATTCTCTCAACATTGTCTTCTAAAGAACACAAGTTTTACATTTTAATGAAATCCACATTAGTTATTTTTTTAATAGATTGTGCTTTTGGTTTTATAACTAAAAAGCTTTGCCTAATGCAAGGTTCCAAAGGTTTTCACCTATGTTTTCTCCTAGAAGTTTTATTGTTTTAATCTATAAAGGACACATGGACAAAACCAGAGCGGGGTAGGATCAAGGGTGGGAAGTGGGGATAACTAGGATGTGGGGGATGGGTGTAGGAAAATGGAGACAACTGTAGTTCAACAACAATAAAAAAAGGTTAAAAAATAAAATTTACATTTAGGTCTATGATCCATTTTATGTTAATTTTTCATCTTGTTTCTCTCATTTTTATTAAACTATAGTTCACATATTTTATTAAAGTATAGTTCACATGCAATACTATATTAGTTTCAGGTGTACAACATATCGATTTGACATTTACATGCCTTAAAAAGTGATCATCATATTAAGCCTAGAAATCATATGTCACTGTACAGTTATTATGATATTACCAACTGAATTTCCAATGCTGTACAGTACACCCCTGTGACTTATTTATTTTATAACTAGTAAGTTTGTATCTTTCAATCCCCTTCATCTTTTTTGCCCTTTCCTCTACCCCACTCCCCTCTGTCAACCATCATTTTGTTCTCTGTATCTGTGAGTCTCGTTTCTGTTTTATATTATTTGTTTGCTTGCTTTATTTTTTAAGATTCCACATGAGAGTGAAATCATATGGTATTTGTCTTTCTCTCTATGGCTTATTTCACTTAGCAAAATACCCTTAAGTCTCATCCATGTTGTTGCAAATAGCAAGATTTTAATTTTTCTTCCTAATATTTCATTGTATGTATATATATACACACACCAGTATAAATATATATATTTATTTATTCATACCACATCCTCTTTATCCATTCATATATCAATAGACTTCTAGGTTGCTTCCATATCTTGGCTATTGTAAATAATGCTGCAAACTTAAAATTAAATTTTTAAATATAATTTGAGATATATAATTAGGTTAGGTTTTTTCTTTTTAAGTTTTTCATATATGGATATCTAGTTGTCCTATACCCATTTGTTGAAAAGCTATTGTTTGGCTTTCTGTGTGGCAGTCTCCAAATGCTGCCTTAAAAATGGCAGTGTAGGTAAATGCTGTGCTTGTTCACTCCCATGAGGATGATAACTAAATTATAGAATAATCAACCTGGAGAACCATCAGAAGTTTAATTGAAGAGAAGTTGTATAACTAAGGGTATAAATGAGAAGCCACATTGAGACTGGTAGGAGGGGTGAAGACCCAGAATGGGTTGGCCCCATACCCATGTGTGGGGAGTGAGAATCAAGAGAGATATCTTGGCTACAGAGATCCCCCTGAAGAACAAGGGGTTCCTGACTCACACCGGGTTTTCCAGTCCAGAGAACCAGTGATGAGGAGTCCCCACAATATCCAGCCATGAAAATCAACAAGAATTCTGTACATTTCCTATCTCTTTGTTGAAGTTCTCAGTAAGTTCATCTGCTCTTCCCATAAGTTCTTTGAGCATCCTTTTAACTAGTGTTTTGAACTCTGCATCTGGTAGATTGCTTGTCTCCATTTCATTTTGCTCGTTCTTTCTTTCTTTCTTTCTTTCTTTCTTTCTTTCTTTCTTTCTTTCTTTCTTTCTTTCTTTCTTTCTTTCTTGTTTTGTCCTGTTCTTTTATTTGGGATGTATTTATTTGACTGTCATTTTAGCTGCCTCCCTGTGTTTGTTTCTATGTCTTAGGTAGAGCTGCTACATCTCCCAGTTTTGGTAGAGTAGTCTTATGGGGTAAGCATCCTGTGGGACACAGTAGCACAGCCTCCCTGGTCATTCAAGTGGGGTGCTTTGGGCTGTGTGGGCCGTATGCATTATCCTGTTGTAGTTGAGCCTTGATTGCTGTTGGTACATCAAAGGTAGGATTGAATTGTAGGCCAATTAGCTTGAGGACTGTCCATGACTACAGTGAAGGAGCTGCTATATAGCGGCTGACTCCATGCAGTAGAAGTTGCTCAACAGGGCTCTTGTGACTGCCAAGTCTCCTCTTTGAGTGTGTTGCTTGTGGAGGTGGTTGTGTGATGCTCTGTCATAGTCTGAAGCTGGCTACTGGGTGCACAGGCTCTGGGGAGTTTCAATAAGTGCAGGCCAAGATCAGCCGTTGCTTGTGCCCTGCCTGGGTCCAGCTGACATGAACTGCAAAATGATATGCAGATGACTGACAATTGTGTTGGGTTTGGAGATACCCAGGAGAGGCTAAACTTCCAACCATGACTGTCTGCTGCTAGTACCAGGCTCGGGGATGCTTAGTGAGAAGTATGGGGCATGCCTTGGCCAGACGCTGCTTGTTTGGGGTTTGTAGACCTTTGAGAGATTTTAGGAAAGTCTGAAGCATGAGTCAAAATGGGCCATTTGTATGGAAAAACCACTGGAAAGGGCTTAGGAGGTCCCCCAAATTGTCTGGGAGGAATCTCAGAGAATTATCAGGGAGGAGCACATGGTGTTAGCCAGGGTGATGGACACTTAAATATTGCACCCTTATGGGCCTATAGGGGGAGGGCTGAGCAAAGGAGCAATGGCTTTTGCAAGTAATTTTGTCTGAGAGAAGCTGACCATCTGGCCAGATGATTCAGTTCCTCTGTTGTGTCCTTGGTGCCTTTCAAGCTGCTGCTCCAGTGTTAGAACTCAGAGTGAGTCCAAAAGTCCATGGGTAGACCCTTTAGGAACATTGCTCAGGACTCCAGAAACCCTGTTTTACTCAGTCACTTTCTCCACTGGTTTTCACAGCCAGAGCTTATGGGGACTTCTCTTCTGGCACTTGGCTGGAAAACATGGTCTGGGGCTAGGATTCCTCAATTCTCAGTGGTGGGGAGGAATTCCTCCACAGCTGAGATATTTCTCCTGATTTGTAACCTCACACAGTAGCGGGACCTGCCTGTTCTTTTTCTCTATCCCTCCTCCCAATCTCAAAGTAGTTTCTTTTGTATATCCTTAGTTATTGAACTTGAAGTGGTTCTCAATAATGTTCTGTAGTTTAGGTGCAATTTTGATGTTGTCATGGGCAGATATGAGTACCACATTTACCTACTCTGCCATCTTGACCAAAAGCCACAAAGATAATCTTGAAAGCAGCAAAAGAAAAATAGTTAGTGACTTACAAGTTTGCTCCTGTAAGACTGTCAGCTGATTTCTTAATAGAAACTTTGCAGCCAGAAGGGATTGGCACAAACTATTCAAAATAATGAAAAGCAAGGACCTATAACCAAGATCACTCACCTAGCAATGTTTTCATTTAAAATTTATATGGAGATAAAGAGGTTCCCAGGTAAGAAAAAGCTAAAAGAGTTCATCACCACCATTCCAGCATTGTAAGTATTAAAGAAACTTCTTTAAGAAGACAGAGATTTGTTGGTGTGGCTCAGTTGATCAGAGTGTCATCCTGTAACCAAAAGATTGCTGATTGATTCCAAGTCAGGGCACATGCCTGAACTGTGGGTTCAATCCCCAGTCTAGGTGTGAGCACATGTGACCCTCCAGTCCAGATGTGTCCAATTCCTGGTCTGGGCACTGATGCCCAGTCCAGGCATGTACTGGAGGCAATCAATTGATGTTTCTCTCTCACATTGATGTTTCTCTCTCTCCCTTCCTCACTCTCTAAAAGCAATGAAAAAAAAATGTCCCCAGTTGAGAATATATATATATAAAATAAAATGTCAATCACCACCCACCTATCAATAATCTTTTTAAAATGTAAGTAGATTGGATGGTGAACACACAATACAATATACAGATGATGTATTGTGGTATTATACTCCTAAAACCTGTGCAATTTTATTAACAGATGTCACCCCGATAAATTCAATAAAAAACTTACTCAAAGAAAAAGAAAAAATAGATGTAAATGGATTAAATTTCCCAGTCAAAAAACATAGGGTATCTGAATGGATACCTTATGAAAAATATGAAAACTAAGAAAACAAGACCAATACATATTCTCTCTATAAAAGACCCAGTTCAGATTGAAAAACACACACAGACTCAAAGAAAAGGAATGCAAAAAGATATTTAATGCAAATTGTAATAAAAACAACCCAGGATAGCAATACTTATATTTGACAAAATAGACTTTAAAACCAAATCTTTAATGAGACAAAGAATAACATCTCATAATGATAAAGAGATTAATCCAACAAGAGGATACATCCCTTGCAAATATTATGCACCTAATATAAGAGCACCTAAATATATAAAGCAAATCTTGGTGGACATAAAAGGAGAGAACAACACCACCACAGTCATAGTAGGGAACTTTAACACCCCATTGTTATCAATGGATAGATCTTCTAGACAGAAAATCAACAAGGAAACAGCAGCCTTAAATGACACATTAGACCAGATGAATTTAATTGATAATTTTAAAGCATTTCACACCAAAGAAGCAGAATATACACTCTTTTAAACTGCACATGGTACCAGCATTATTTACAATGGCCAAGATATGGAAGCAACCTAAGTCACCATAATAGAAGAATAGACAAGGAAATGGTACATATACACATACATACATACATACATACATACATACATACAAGGGAATATAGCTTGGCCATAAAAATGAAATCTTACCATTTGCAACAACATGAATGGATCTAGAGAAAGACAAATATCATATGATTTCACTTATATGTGGAATCTAAAGAATGGACAAACTAAACAGAACAAACAAACAGAAACAGACTCAAAATTACAGAGAACAAATTGTTGCCAGAGGAGAGAGGTTTTGGGGGGCTGGGTTAAAATGGGTAAGAAGTATAAATTGGTAGTTACACAAACTAGTTACAGCACAGGGAATATAGTCAATAACATTGTAATAAGTAAATATGGTGCCAGGTGGGTACTTGAAATATTGGTGTTATCACTTTATAAATTACATGATTATTGGTTCCAGCTGAGATGGAGGAGTAGGTAGAAACCCTTTGCTTCCTTGCATAACCAAAAGGAGGATAACAACCAATCTAAAATCAATAAACAACCAGAAGTGCCAGAAAATCAAATTGCATGGAACTCTGACAACCAAGGAATTAAAGAAACAGTCAACCAGACCAACCTGACCGGTTCACTGAGACAAAGAAATAATGAAAGAACAGAGCATAACTTCAGAAAGAGAGCTAAGTGATGAGGAGACAGCCAACCCATCTGATGGAGAATTCAAAGCCCTGGTAATCAAAATGCTCACAGAACTGATTGAGCTTGGTCACAAAATGAAAGAGAAGATGCAAGACATCCAAAGTGAAATAAAGCAAAACATTTGGGGAATCAGCAGTGACAGGAAGGAAACCAGGACTCAAATCAATGATTTGGAACAAAAGGAAGAAATAATCATCCAACTGGAACAGAATGAATAAACAATAATTCAAAAACATGAGGAGAAGCTTAGGAACCACTGGGACAACTTTAAATGTTCCAATATCCAAATTATAGGGGTGCCAGAAGGAGAACAACAGCAAGAAATTGAAAACTTATTTGAACAAATAATGAAGGAAAACTTCCCCAATCTGGTGAAGGAAATAAACTTCCAAGAAATCCAGGAAGCCCAAAGAGTCCCAAAGAAGTTGGACCCAAAGAAGAACACACCAAGGCACATCATCATTAAGTTACCCAAGATTAACGATAAAGAGAGAATCTTAAAAGTGGCAAGAGGAAAGGAGACAGTTACCTACACAGGAGTGCCCATAAAACTATCAGGTAATTTCTCAAAAGAAACCTTTCAGGCAAGAAGGGGCTGGCAAGAAGTATTTGAAGTCATGAAAGACAAGGACCTACATCCAAGATTGCTGTATCCAACAAAGCTTTCATATAGAATGGAAGAACAGATAAAGTGCTTTCCAGATAAGGTCAAGTTAAAGGAGTCCATCCTCACCAAGTCCTTATTATATGAAATGTTAAAGGGACTTATCTAAGAAATTGAAGAAGATCAAAAACGATGAATGGTAAAATGACAACCAACCCACAACTATCAACAAATGAACCTAAAAAAACAAAAAAGGAAGGAAGAAAGACAAAGAAAACAAAAACTAAGGAAACAACTAGAACAGAAACAGAATCAGCGAAATGGACATCACATGGAGGGCTTTCAGTGGGGGAGGGGAGGAATAGAGGGGAAAAGGTACAGGGAATAAGAAACATAATTTGTAGGCATAAAATAGACAGGGAGAGGTAAAAAGTGGTATAGGGAACAAGGAATTCAAAGAACTTATAAGTACAATGCATGGACATGAACTAAAGGGGGAGAATGCTGAGGGTTGGGGGTGTAGGGCGGGGGGGCATAAAGGGGGAAAATTAGAAAAATTGTAATAGCATAATCAATAAAATATACTTAAAAAATTTTTATTTCTCTCTGTTGTGAAGGCTGAGAATTCCAGGATGAAGGTACTGGTTGATTTGGTTCTTGGTGAGGGCTGTCTTCCTAACTTGTAGACAACCACTTTCTCACTGTGTCCTCAGAGTGGAGAAAGGACAAGAGTGAGCTTTCTGGTGTCTTTTTTTCTGAGAACACTAATCCCATTATGTTCCATCCTTATAACATCATTTAACCTTAAATACTTCCATAGAGGCCCTATCTCCAAATACAGTCACATTGGTGTTTAGGTCTTCAACATAAAATTTAAGGGGAGATAAAATTCAGTTCAGAGTAGAAGGGATGGAGCAGGGGAAGATAAGAAACTTTACAGTGTGATATAGTTCTGACACTTCTGAAGGAAAGGAGAAAGAAGGATGATTGGGTAGGAAGACTGTCAGACTCCGGCACAGTTCTGTGAAAGTTCTTGTCAACCTAATGGGGAATCCATGATCCAGATTCATCCATTAAAGGAGCTTTCTTTATAAGGCATTAGTACCTCTACTGTTCTCAGTCACTGGCTGAGAGTAGCCTGTGGGAAACATGGCCTCATGTGAATTTGAGGGTAGATCCAGAGAAGCAGCAGCTGAGGGCATTAGTCAACTTTGTTGCTTGCAACAGAAAATCCAAGAGGTCTACTTGCATTGCTATCACACATTTTTTGATTATTTGTAAAAATGACAGTATTGAACTTGAAGGTTTAATCCGATAACCTACAAGTATGTTTTATTGGAAGTACAGTTTAATGTTAAAAAATTAGTTTCCAATATTTGAAAATCTTTTTCCTCCCTTTTGGTAAGTGGTTTTATTTTATTTTTTTAAATTGTTGTTCAAGTACAGTTGTCTCCATTTCGCCCCCAGCACTACCCCTCATCCCAGCCATTCTGCTTTCCCACCTCCTGCTTTCAATCCTACCCCCACTTGATTTTGTCCATGTGTTCTTTATACATGTTCCTTGACAACCCTTCTTCCTGTCCCCACATTACCCCCTCCCACCTAGTCTCTGGTTACTGTCAGTTTGTTCTTAGTTTCAATATCTCTGGTTATATTTTGCTTGCTTGTTTTGTTGATTAGGTTCCCCTTATAAGTGAAATCATATGGTATTTGTCTTCCATCACCTGGCTTATTTCACTTATCATAGCATCTGAAAATTTGCCTAAAATTTGCATGTCTAGATTCTGGCTATACCAGGTCACATTCCTGCATGGTCACAATTGGCCAGGTTGTGCCCTTAGATGGGCCTCTAGTTTGTCACTGTCTCTTCCAAACCTGCTTTCTTCATTTACAGGTACTGCTAGTTAGGGCCCTGTGGTGAAATGATAGACTCAATTTCAAAGGAAGAATTTGAAAACCAATTTGGTAAGGGGGTTTGAGGAAAGGAAAATATTATAGGATGTCACAGTTGGAAAGGGAAGAATAAAAAGTGGTCAAAGGACATGAATAGACAGTTCACCAAATGTATGCAAAGGACAAGGCCACATTATAAACTATACAATTTTATGATTAATTTTTTTAATTACCCTTAAATATTTTTAAGATAAATTTCTAAAAGTTGAATTGTACATCCAAAGTAAGTGTTTATGGTTGTATCAATTTATACTCCCAACAGCAATGTAGGAGGATACTATTTCTTTGAAACCATACAAACCCTGAACTGCACTTATTTTTCATTTTTCCCAACTTCAGAGGTGGGAAAGGGTATCTTATTATTGTTTTAATCTGCATTTATTATATTAAAACTTCTTTCAGTTGCAATGAGCCTTATGTGCAATAAGTTTCTTTAGAATAATGATTGCTGATTTATTTTTTATTATTAGAGGAGTTTCAAATTCACAATATTGTGATGCTTTCCCTAGCTGATAGATATTCCAGTTCTGTGTAGCAGGGTGTGTTAAAAGTCCTATGAGAATCAATTGTCAAGACAGAATTAAAAACATATCAATTATTAAGGATAAATGTGTGAGAGAAAACAGGAAAGGACCTGGATAAAGATGGCAGAGGCATGAGACCACAAAGAAAGTCTGATTGTGTGTAAAGAGGAGAATGTTGAATGGAGATGTTCTAGATTGCCTTGCAGTCTAAGGAAAGTTTAGCACTGCTATTTGGGTGTCTTTATGCCAATGTTGTTTATTAGGGGAAACCTGTGTCTTCTGGGAACTGACCTGCTTTATTATTCCTGCTGCACTAAGTTGGCTGGGAGCACCCATGGGAAGCATGGTCTTGGTAAACATGATGGCTCTCAGAACATAGCAGTTGGGGTAGCTGGGTACTTATGCTCCCTGTAGTTTAAGATTTGTGAGGTACCTCTCAACTTGTGCCTAAGTTCTCTTCACCAAAGGGAGTTATCTTCTAGTGTCTGTGGCTTGTTAGAATAATATTTGTGAAGGAAACTAAAAAGCCTCTTGTGGAGAACTCATCCTAAAAGGAGAGATGATTAGGCCCAGTGAGCTGGGCATAGACACAAAATGTTACTTGTAATGGAACATCAATTCTGTGAAGGGCCTCCTGCCTCTAGCTCTTGGTTCTGCCTTCTGGCTCATTCCCATGGAGGGGCAAAAAGGGTAGAAAATTACAAGTAACAAACAAAATAACCAGTTCAACTGTCTTTCAACTTCTGAAAGGCATAGGTAGCACTATTCTCATTCAATTTAATACACAAAAAAGAGAAAGGTATTCTCCCCTCCTGTGTCTCAAAATCCTAAACAATAGCTGATATACAGGACCTGGTGGGAAATAGTGATGGAAGTGGGAAGTTGCTGTGGTGCCCAGGGCAGGTAATACCCTTCGGACAAAGGGATACTGTCAGAACAATAGAAGACAAAAGAAAGGGGGGGCAGAAGAAAGAGGAAACTAACGCATGATAAATTCTTTGATGTGATGTGATATTCTCTAGGAACTCTAAGATTGTTGTGGTGGGTGGGTATGGGGAGTTCTGAGAGGCCAGTTGAATAACTACTTTTGTTTAGAAGTAGAGTCATTTTAGGTTATTGCATAAGGACTCTGTATCACTTAGGCTGAGAAAGTCATGCGGTAATAACAGATAACTCCTAAACACAACGTTTAAAACAACAGTTATTACTTCCACAGTGCTTTGGCTAAAACTTCATTACACATCATTGCTTCTTCATTCCAGGACTAACAGAGCAGCTGTTTTCTTGAACACTGCTGGTGACCTGGCAGAGGCGAAAGAGAAAGGACATGATAAGGTGAATTTGGCTATAAAAGCTTTTGCTTGGAATTGATGCACATCACACATAATTGGTCCAAACAAGTCACATGACCACACCTGAGTTCAATGGCATGGGGTAGTATATTCATCCCACAGAGTGGGACAGAGAACTTCGATAAAGAGTAAGAATGTCTACTGCAGCCCCTCCTTTGTTGTGTTCAGACTTCAGAGCATTGATATGAGGAAGTAAAGAGAGGCAGTTCTACAGGTTAGTTCCAGGCATCTCTTTCTTCCTCTACTACATAAGCAGAATTATGCTAAGCTTATTTACAGTTTAGTACAGTTGTTGTAGTTATTTAGTTGTTCCCCTTTCTTAGAAAACTTTCCTCTCAGGTGATTTAAGACTAACTTTCTCTGTCATTTAGGTGTCAGCTTTAACATCACTTCCTCAGAAATGTCTTTCCTGACCCTAATCCACATGACTCATCCTCCTCCTCTACCAGCACTCGTTTTTAGTTTACCACCTTCTATTTTTTTTCTGGCACTGTGTCCATCAAAAATCACACTGTATCTGATAATTTTGGTGTACTGCCTATTTATTTATCATCTGTATTCCCTCAGTAGAACATAAACTTTATATTTATACTCTGGTGTTTTTGCCAGCCAAGTTCCCAGGCTTTTATGGTGGGTTGGAGATTGGACTAGTGGTGAAAGGAAAAGGGGACAGGAACAAAGCCAAGGGAGGCATGGGGGCAGGTGCCAGGAAGATCTGGGAAATGGAGTTGAGAGAAAGAGATTTACAGAGTGAGCATTTCTGAAGGGCCACAGGATGTGTGAAAATGAGAGGGGAAAAGAACAAGACTTAAACAAGTGCTATGATTATTAATGTTCCTTAAGAGATTCAAGAAAATGTTAAACTATTTTTAATTATCTCAATTGCTATAATGTGTGTATTTGATCATGACACCCTGTATAAAAAGTAGACTGGTGCTTGCTTCAGCAGCATATATCTTTAAATTGGATGAATCAGAGATTAGCATGGCCCGTGTGCAAGGATGATAAGCAAATTTGTGAAGTGTTCCCTATTTTTATGAAATCTTACCATTTGCAACAACATAGATGGATGCAGGAGCTTAATTTTAAGTGAAATAAGTCAGTCAGAGAAAGACAAATACCATATGATTTCACTTATATGTGCAATCTAAGGAGCAATATAAATGAACAAATGGAATAGAAATAGACTCATAGACACAAAACACAGATGGAAGGGGTTTGGAGGACTGGGTGTAAAAGGTGAAGGGATTGAGAAGTACAGATTGGTAGTTACAAAATAATCATGGAGATGTAAAGTACAACATAGGAAATAGAGTCAATAATATTCTAATAACTATGTATGGTGCCAGGTGGATATTGGAAACATGGGGGGGCACTTTGTAAAGTATGTGATTATTTAACTACTATGATGTACACCTGAAACTAATAAAAATGATGTTGAGCATTAACTGTAATTGAAAACATTTAAAAGATATTTTAAAAAAGTAGCCTCGATTTTACAACACAAGAGCTAGATATTGTTAGAACATTGTCTTCTGCTGGACTTTTGGGTCTCTGTAATTGAGGCAGGGTTCAAGGATTCTGGAACAACCTGTCACTGCTGCTACCAATGGGGCAAGAACAGTACTCAGCACTTGATGGACACTGAAGAAATGTCAGCTCCTAGAAAAGCTGCAGCATTCATGAGCCAGGTAGGGAGAGGACGGTGTCAGAGAGGTGGGCTGGTAGTGTCAGAGAGGTGGGCTGATGCTCTCCTCCATTTCCTTGATATTAGGTTAATGTGGAAAAATGCTGGGAGTGGGGAGAGAGAGAGGCAAAGAGAGGGAGGGAGAGTGATACTCTTATAAAGTATTATTCTTGGACTTGTCCTCTTAGGGGAGAACAGTGAGACAAGAATATTCTAGAAAGTGACTGTTGAAATAGGGACAGAAGACTTAGTACTACTCCCTTCCTGTTTTACTTGTAAAGTCAAGGGTTAAGATGCTGGCCTATGAATTGTGAGTCTGACAAGGGCATTTCAGTGGTTAAGTGTAAAGTAAAATACCTGCAAATGAGATATTTAAGAGAGGGCCTGACTGAATAGATAGATCTTAGCCCAATAGCCTGAGGATGAGGGTGCAGCTGTCTTGGCAGATGGCCACGGGAAAGGGTTCCAACTGTAAATGTCCTTGATGACAGCATCTTGTTATCTGAAATTAAAACTCTAAGGACCAAAATTTCTTGGTGCCCTTAGGTGTTCTTGGTTGGTAAAGGCCTAAATAAAAGGGCCTTTGTCTCACCCACTTAAGTCCCACACATGCACACCCTATAGAGACTCTTGTAGATCACTTTTGAGTCTGGAACTTGGGATTGGTGGGGAGACAAACTCTAATATAGTTTTCATCATCAGGCATGAAAATAAAAATAATGTTGAATAAATGAAAGAAAATTTTATTTCAGATTCTTTTTTTAATAATAGCAAGTCCTCAACAAATCTCCACAATTAGGTATTTTTGTCAATTATTTAGTAAGTGCCTAATTTGCTGTCGTTGGAGAAGAAAATTACATGCTTGTTCTTAAAATATTAAACAATATTTTAATAGCATTAACAGAGCAAGTAGCAAAGTATTGACCAGTCACTCTGCTGTAGGAAAACTCTAGTGAGCTCTGTTTTATCTGCTACATGAAATTGAAGAGGAAAGAAGTCATTAACTCCTGTGAATTACATTAGCAAACTCTGATGGAAAGTTGTATATAAAGTTCATTGTCGATGTTTTCCTCTATGACTTTTATGGTGTCACAACTTATACTTAAGTCTTTTATCCACCTTGAATTTATTTTTGTGTATGGTGTAAGTTGGTGATTGAGTTTCATTTTTTTGCATGTAGCTGTCCAGATCTCCCAATACCATTTGTTGAAGAGGCTATTTTTACTCCATTTTATGCTTCTTTCCCCACATTGGCAGGAAAATCTCAGACATTCCACGCAGCAACATCACCAATATGTCCCCTAAAGCAAGGGACATAAAGGAAAGAATAAACAAATGGGACCTCATCAAATTAAAGAGCTTCTGCGTGGCTAAAGAAAACAGTATTAAAATGAAAAGATAACCAACTATATGGGAAAACATATTTGCCAATGATACCTCAGACGGGTTTGATCTCCAAAATATATAAAGAACTCACACAACTCCACTCCAGGAAGACAAAAAGCCCAATTAAAAAATGGCAAGAGACTTGAACAGACATTTCTCCAAAAAGGACATACAGAGGGCCCAGAGACATATGAAAAGATGCTCAGCATCACTAGTCATCAGAGAGATGCAAGTTAAAACCACAATGAGATACCACTTCACACTGGTCAGATGACCATCATAAACAAATCAACAAACAAGTGTTGGAGAGGATGTGGAGGAAAAGGAGCCCTACTACACTGTTGGTGGGAATGCAGACTGGTGCAGCCACTGTGGAAAACAGGATGGAATTTCCTCAGAAAACTAAACCTGGATCTGCCTTTTGACCCAGCAATTCCACTGCTGGAATTACATGCTAAGAACCCTGAAACACCAATCCAAAAGAACCTATGTACCCCAATGTTCATAGCAGCACACTTTACAATAGCCAAGTGCTGGAAGCAACCTAGGTGCCCATCAGTAAATGAATGGATCAAAAAAACGATGGTACAAACATCTTCCAGCACATGCCTGATCATGGCACAGGGGCAATGTAAGTTCCAGGCTCAGAGGTCAGCCAAGAGCAGGGTGGTGGCAGCGGTCTCAGAGTGGAACTGGACTGAGGAAGGGAGGTTGTGTTATCGCTCCCAAGAAGGAGTGCATTGTGCAGCAGCAAAAGCTCAAGAATGGCCTGGAGGTTGGGATCCAGAAGAAGATTGAACTTGATGTGGTGATGAAAGCCAGCACCAGCCTGCCCAAGAAGCTGGTGCTGCTGAAGGCCCCCGCCAAGAAGAAGTAGGCAGCCTCTTCCTCCACCACCAAGACAAGACACCTTTCTAAGGACACAGCACTTGCTTCCATGCCCACACCTCTGTAACCTGCTCCATGGGCAGTCCTGTACACTGAAGGAGCCTGGCCGCCCAGAGCCTTGGCTTGCTGCTCTAACTTTGGGTAGGGGTGGCGTGGCTTGTGGGCAGCTGATCAGCACATCTGTAGGGCATGGGTCAGCTTCCCAGGATGCTGAGAACTCGGCAATGGCCCTGAGGACATGTTTACCAATTTTCTGTGCTCCCTGCCCCTTCAAATCCTGTGTCCACTGGTTTAACCTGGAACAATAAACCTGGCTTTGTCATTCCTCCTGCAGTCACATGTTCCTGTGAACAGAACTGTGCTGGGACTGTAGGCCAGCTACACTGACCTGGTCAACCCCAGCAATTTCTGCAGACCAGCCACATGCTCAGGGGAGGGTGATTGGGCTTCTGTGTGTCCACTCTGGGAGCTGGAGGAGAGTCTTTACCTCCCTCCAAGCTCAGGTGGCTCACACCAACCTCCTTACTCACTTGCATACTCTCCCCAGACATGCCCAGTTCACCTACTCTGACCAGCACAAGCCAGGAGATGTAGGGAGCCATTTTTCTATCTGTAGAATGGGTGTTGACACCATCATGGTACTAATTCAACCAGAATGTACTTATGAACTGCTGGAAGGCACCTTGATCTATAAAAAAGTCAAAATGTCCATTAGGCCTATGGCCCAGGCATTGTTCTAATGCTTTCTGTACATCACTTCATCCCAGGGTGGGTCATGTTGTTAACATTCTAGAGCCAGTACTTGAACCCACCACTGACTGAGTCCCACTGTGCACTCTCAGCTGACTATCCACTGCCTCCATTTCCACACCAAGATTCTCACCTGTTCCATCCTCCGTGCCCCCTCCCCCGAAGCTTCACTTGAATCTGCTAGACTGGAAATGCCTATGGAGTCAACCAAGAGTTCTGGTTTGGTGACTACCCTTCCCTTTATTGGAGGTGAGAGGAGAGGGCACTGCTTGGTGGCCAGGCTGGGCCCAGGGTAACTTGAAAATGGGAAGTCTCTCCTACAAATTCTGGCTCTGCTGCCACAACTGCTGGTTTTTGAGACATAGATTACGATTTTTGTGTGTATGAAATTGTTCTCCCTGCTTTTGTATATGTATGTGTGTGTGGTTAAAACTCACCTATATGCCCTGGTTGGTGTGGCCCAGTGGACTGAGTGCCAACCAGCAAACCAAAAGTTTGCCAGTTTGATTCCCAGTCAGGGCACATGCCTGGGTTGCAGGCCAGGTCCCCAGTTGGGGGTGTATGAGAAGCAACCAATCAATGTATCTCTCACACACTGATGTTTCTCTCCCTCTCTTTCTCCCTCCCTTTCCCTCTCTCTAAAAATAAAAAAAAAATCTTTAAAAAATGGTAGTAAATTTACACAATGGAATACTACACAGCAGAGAGAAAGAAGGAGCTCCTACCCTTTGCAACAGCACAAATGGAACTGGAGAGCATTATGCTAAGGGAAATAAGCCAGGTGGTAAGGGACAAATACTATACAATCTCACTTTTAACTGGAACATAATCAACAAAAGAAAAAGCAAACAAAATATAACGAGAGACATTGAAATTAAGAACAATCTAACAATAGCCAGAGAGGAGGAGGGAAAGGACAGTGGGGAGAAGGGTTTTCAGGAACTACTATAAAGGACACATGGACAAAACCGAGGGGGAGGGAGGAAGAAAGAGAGGAAGGTGGGTTTGGCTGGGGCAGGGGGTAGTGGTGGGGAGAAAATGCAGACAACTGTAATTGAACAACAATAAAGTAATTAAAAAAATAAAGTTCATTTTCTTTTATCAGACAAAGTAGAAAGTCCCATAAACTAAATTTTTAAAGAAATGTCTAAATGAACTTCAAAACTGAAATCTGATTTTTGTTCAAAGTTTTATTGTCCTGGCTTCTGCAGGAAAATTCACTTGGTGATAAGATCTTACCCAGGTTTTTAAAAAAATAGTATTTAATAATCCAGCCAATTTTTCTATTTTGTAAATTCATCTCTAGAGCCCTCTCCACACATAGGACAGTGAATAAATAAATTATCTTTATGGGAAATTTTTCTTAATGTTGACTTCCTGCTGCATCCTCTTAGGAGGATAAATTTAGGTAAAAGAGAAAGAGAAAAATTGGGATTAACATTAAATCCTAAAATTAACTGTCTTTTATTCAATGAATTGTTCTGGCAGTTTGGTTGGGGCTGCTGTATGCCTCATTAAGCTGTTCTCCTCTTGGTCAGGAATCTTCAGTGTTCACTGACTGAGGAGACATGATTTTGGAAGAATTTTTTACCAAAACTGTAATGAAAAATCCCATCCCTCTTAGTGCTGAGGGCCAGGCAGAAGCATTATCTAGATACATCTTATCTAAAATGAAAGGACATTTCCTAGGAAGAGGATGATTTATTTATTAAACACTTAACCAAGTGCCCATAATGTACTAGGTACTAATGTCACTGGTTCTTATGTCTACCCTATCAGATGATTATTATTACAACCCCACTTGATGAGGGAGTTGGGACTTCAAGAGACCCAATAACTTCAAACTTTTATCAATAGGAAGGGAAATGGTGGATGGGGGAGCTTAGATTTGAATCCATTGTTTTTAACTTCAAATCATACCATGCTATATTGCAAGAGAAGTATTCACCTTATTTGAGGAGCTTGCAGTATAGTTGGAAATACAAGGAGCATGCACATGGAGGAGGGTCTAAAGGCCTGGGGGATGGGTAAATATGTATCAAACATCTACCATGAACCAGTGCTCAAGGCCATTCTTTGAAATCAAGAACTCTAAGATAGTTAGTGGGGCAAGAAGTTAGGCTGAGCAGGCATAAGTAAATTTCCCCAGGGAAATTCACAACCAATCATATCTTGATCATAGTTCATTTTGATTCTGGATGTTATACCTCCCTAGTGCTTCATGCTTCTGCTTAGAACAAAGACCTCCAAAAATATTATCGAGGAACAGTGTATGTCACTGTGCTTGGGAAATGCTGTAGAGGTGGAAGGATGGGAAAGGACACTGAAAGCTGAGTTAATTAGGAAAGGTGGAACTCTATGACCCAAAGTAGAGGTGGAAGTGATGTGGCAGGAGTGGGGCAGCCTATAATTCAGCTCTGATGCCAGTGGCATAACTATGTTTTTTATAGCTGAGAAAGCATCTCAGCCTTGGGAGGAGGAGGAGTGTGTGTGTGTGTGTGTGTGTGTGTGTGTGTGTGTGTTTAGTGCACCACTGTGGCAGTCCTACTCACAGCTCTCTAGTGGCTTCTGTGACAAAGGAAAGGTGGGCAGGTAAGTAGGTTCTCCTCGAGTTCTGGGCTGTCTGCTCTTCTCTTTGTGCTCACCCTTTAGAGTTCACATTTCTGCAACTCCTCACAAAATAATGCTTAATATGAAACATTTCAGGCCAGAAAGTACGATTCTAATAAATCAATGACTTTTTCAGAGGACATGTATCGCATTACCTAAGAGTGGGCAAGGGCTTTCTCAAGAAATATATATTCCCCCTTGCTAACCCTAAAAGTTCCATATTCTCACTATATAGTTTGGGAAGAATAACCAAGAATTCTTTCCTTCTAGAATGTTTAAGGAGAGGTTCTTTTGAATTAGTTGCAGATATATCTTGAATATTTCCTTTCTCTTTTAACATGGTTTCAAGGCTAGTTTGGTGTAGGTTATATGAATATAAAAAAAGGATATGCACAAGCACTGTAATTTAAGTTCATCAGTAAACATTATTAGTCAATTGAGAATTTTGGCATCATATTGCCTTAGCGCTAACAAAGTCAGAGGGAAACTAGTCATCGTTTTGGGTTATCATTTACCTTTCAAAATTGATCACATTTGGAGACCACACAGGGTCTACTTCCAGTGCGTATACAAATATCACATCTCCATTGTATGGTGTGTGGAAACACCTCTTCTCCAATATGGGGTGGGGCACAAGTAGGTTTACAGTAGTTCATATGTAAAATAATATAATAATAAATAATAATACAAGAATAAACTCTATATTTTGCATATTCAGAACCTTAAACCTAATTTTGCCCCAGCTGGTATGGCTGCAAAAGGGAATACTGGAAGTTCTGAGGATATGATCTAAAAAATGTCCTAAATATTTGTGCTTTAGAAAAGTCCTGCATTTTGTAGAAGCCCCTAGAATTCTGAAGCTGGTGGATGACAGGCCCAAAAAAATCTAAGTTTACAGATTCTTTATTCAGTGTTACAGTGTTTCAGTTCCTACAGTTTACCATGATGAGGCTGGACATGTTTCTAATATATGGAGGGTGATTTTCTAAAGTGGAAATAAAAGAGAACTTTCAGCAATTGAGCCCTAATATTTAAGATCCTTGTGTGAAAATGGAAATATTTTCATGTGATCAATTATAATGCTAATCTCTTCCATTTTTATTTACTTTGGAAAGATTTTAGAGATCGAGGTCTTAATTTCAGTTGAAACTGCTCTTTCACATCTAGAAGGAGCTGTATTTTGAAAATTCTCTTTTCATTTGCTCAGAAATATTTTTCTAAATTTTATAATACCTCTACCAATATCTGCCACCATGCAAAAGAATAAACATGATTATTTTGTTACTAGAATGTATTTGTGTTTAATGTTATTTTCTTCTTCCCATTTGTAAATGGTGGTGAGAAAACCTCATATAACTTTGTTTAGTCATCTAATTTATCAATTAGGTTTTTTTTTAATCCTCACCAAGGACTTTTTTTTCATTGCTTTTAAAGAAAGAGGAACATTGATGCAAGAAAGAAGCATCAATTGGTGGCCTTACACACCTGAACCCTTAACCTAGGTGTGTACCCTGATAGGGAATTGAACCCGTAACTTTCCGTGAGAAGATGACATTCCAACCCACTGAACCATACCATCCAGGACTATTTATTTAGTTTTAAAATAATCCACACTTTTTAAAAGAGTGAAGATTCATCCTATTGTAATTGTATCCTGGTACAATTCTGGTGCCTGAGGGGCTCAGGCTGCTTTAGCAAATTGAACTATTTGAATTAGATGCCTTATGTTGGACCCCAGGACGGTGTGCCTTCCATTGGGTGCTGGTATCTGTTTCTTCTCTAAGTTCCTGTTTTCCTTCTGAATGTCAAATGTAGCCAATGTGAGCTTTTAAAGAAAGGTCCAGTTGTTAACCTGGGATAACAAGGAGCTCTTTGGGGCATCTGGAGCACCAGTGCCTACACATCAATTTTGAAGATTTCTTTTTTAAATGTGGGTTTCAAGACAATCTTCTGCAATCCCAATTTACTCCTGAATAAGGATGCTAATGAAGTCACCATGGGTAATGAGGCTGATGGGTAAAATGGTCCTTTCCTGCAGGGACATTTTCTGTTGCCTAATTATGAGCTGTGCAACTACTGTCTTTGTTTTGGTATCTGCAGGAAAAGGTGCTCAGAGATGGAACTCCACTATGGCGATTCCTCTCCCAATGAAATTCATACAAACAACCAATATCATGACCCCTCTTCTGTTCCACACATTCAGCATGTTCGACATTGTTAGCAGCCATAGTTGGATACAGAGCACATCGGAAAATGTCCATTTGTGCTGAGAGAGGAGGTCTGTGTCTTGGTGGGTACAGCAGGGGCAGAAAGCTTCAGTGGAGATTCTGCAGAAGCAGTCCTTTAGGATGTGTCTGTGGGTTTTGTCTTCCTTTAATTTCCCTCTCCCTTTCCCAAAAGTTAACTAGGACTATGTGCTGTCTTGCTAAACAGAATGGAAAGTTTAGTTGTTTGAAAACAACCCTTTGTGTTGGTTTTTGCATTGATGAACTTACTGAGGAAATTCAAAGAGGAGAAAGAGGTACATGTCTTTTAGGCAAGATGGCAGAAAGCAGAGAAAAGAAGGAAGCCTGATTTTTGACACTGAAACTCTAAGGTTGGCAAGGTTTGCTGTGTGTCTGTGTTAGAACCACCTGCTGTCCAGAGACCATTCAAGCTTGGACTTGGTGTTGATGATTTTGGACAGAAGAACAGAACAGTGTCCTTGAACATTTGCTTTGTCAAACTCCTGGGCCCTTTTCATTACCTTGGAGATGGAGAAACATTTCTAATGATGACTGATAACCTCAAAATCAGACTTAATTTTATTTAAAGGAAATGGAGCAAGTGATATTTACATGTATTAGGGTTGTGGAATGAAATTTACCCCAGCTGCAGATCTAGCTGTACCAGTTGGGAAAGGCCTCCAAACTTGATGACATTAGCACAAATGAAGGGCTGGAACTTGCCTCTTGCAAAAGTTTTTAGTTGAAGAAATCTAATAGATAGGAATGAGAGGAATGTTACTTTATATATGACAAAGACATTACATTGACATTAATACTGCAGGTCACTGCTTTTGGGGGAAAATTCTTGTTTTATTTTAAGGTTTTTAGTAGGGTTTCTGAGGCTTAGAAAACTCAGGAGAGTCAGACCTTCCAGACAAATGCATTTTCCTTGACAGAACACGTTTGCAATAGCTTTCCAACAGTGGCCTAGAGACTACTCCCAATTCACTTTGGACTTTAAAAAATATTTTTTTTATCTTGTTTTGAAAATGGACCAGGTTTGGGGCACTAATTCCCATAGCTACCACACCTACTCTTTCTGCTTAGAGAGTGAGGAGAATGAATGGGTCAATCAGGTGACATATTTCCATCCAATTTCAAGTATAGAATGTATTCATTTTCTGACTAATGGCATGTCATTTTGCAGAAGTCTTTGGTCATGAATTAATACTAGAATCAAAACAGATTTTCCGGGGAGCAATCTTCCATCAAGTATTGATTTTTTTACACTCGTGGAGTCTGTACTCCCTAATTTAACCTGACAATGGTTCTGCACAATGGCCTGGGAGCACCTTGGCAGCTCTCTGAAGGAACTTTTACTGTCTTTACTTTCTGCAAAATAGAAGGAAAAAAACCCATACCAGATAGCCCAGGAAGTCACTGGGGGGCATTTCTGACTTGATGCTTCACTTCTGGCAATTTTGAGTTGGCAGAAAGCTGCCATCTAACTTTTACAGTAGTGCTGGGAGAGAGAACTTTCCTTTGCTGAGACTGTTCAAAGGAACATTTTTTTCTAAAACTGCCAATATTATACAAATCTTTAATGTATTGTTAAGTCGTAGCCAATGTTTTCAAATGATGCCATCTTGCCGTTCCCACCAAACATGAGAAAATGAGCAAATATTTTCCAAAGGGAGGCTTTTGTCTCTGAATTTCTATAAATCTTTCTGCCTTCCCCCCTTTGTTTTCTCAAAAGTGTTTTCAGATTCTTCATTCTTTAGCCCCCATCTGATTCTTGTGGGCTCAGCAAAGATTTTTGAGCAATGCTTGGTTTTAAAAGGGGTCTTAAAAAGTGAAATATAACATAGCCCCTTACTTTAAAGAGCACAGGGTTCAGAAAGTATGGATAAAACAAGCATATCTCAGTGGACTTCTGGTCAAGATGGAGGTATGGGTAAACACAGCATGCCTCCTCACACAACCACATCAAAATTACAACTAAATTACAGAACAACCATTATTTAGAACCAACAGAAATTGAGCTGAATGGAGTCCTACATTATGGAATTAAAGAAGAAACCATACTGAGGCTGGTAAGAAGGGTGGAGATGCAGAATGGGCTGGTTGTGCACCCCTGTATGAAGGATAAAAATTGAGAGGTATATCACAGGACCAACCCCAACCCCACACCAGGCCTTCCAGCCAGGGTTCTAATGCCAGGAAAAGAAGGCCCCATAACTTCTGGCTATAAAATCCAGTGGTGATTGAAGCTGTGGAAGACAGAAACTTCTGGATTCCCTGGCAGTTCCTCTTAAAAAGCTCATGCACAGACTTATTTGAACTCACTTGCTCTGAGCTCCAGTGCTGGGGTAGCAACTTGAAAGGTACCAGAGGCATACAGGGAGGAACTGAGTGTCTGGCATCAGGATGCGAGCTGGAGGGCAGTGTTCTCCCAGACAGAAGTGCTGGCAGTGGCCACTGTTCCTTTTCTGAGCCCTCCTTCCACAGAGTCAGCAATCAGGCACCATGTCTGGGACTCCATCAGCCTGGCTCACACTGCTTGCCCCACCCTGGTGATTCCCTGAGTCTCTACCCACTGAACTTTCAGGCCCACCCAAGCTGTTTCCAGTGACTTTTCCATGTGAAAGTCTTGTCTTGGTGCATGCTTCATATTTTTCCTAATTTTTCTCAAACTAGCAGCACCTGACCTCAGCATGTCCTGTTCCTTTTGCTAAGTGACCTCAGGCATGACACTAGCAGCAGCTGGCCTTTGTTCACAGCTGGACCTCTCTTGGGCCCAGCACAAATAGCAGGCATCTGCAGAGTGCTTTATAGCTTATGCCAGGTGGCCCCACATAGAACACCAGTGATGTCTGACCTTGGCCTATACCTCCAGGGAGGCCCCAGAGCCTGTGTACCCAGTGGACAGCTACAGGCCATGTTGGAGCAATACCACCCAACTACCTCTGCTAGTAACACACTCAAGGTGTGGACTCAGGGGGCACAAGAGCCTTGCTAAAATAAGTCCTGATCTGTGAAGTGAGGCCCTGCACAGCTGATCCTCTATTATGGTCAGAAGTTGGTTGGTGGTCAGTGGTCACAGCCTGTCCTTGCAGTTGATAGGACTGGGTAAATACTTCCTATTGGTGTGCCAACAGCAATCAAAACTCAACTATAAGAGGAGGGTGTACACAACCCACATGGTGGGAACACCTTGAGTACCCAGCTTGGGTGTTAGGGGAGGCTGTGCCACTAGACCTTACAGGACATTCACCACATTGGACCACTCTATCAAGCCAAGGGGTCATAACAGCTCTACCTAATACATAGAAACAAATGCAGGGAGGCTGCCAAAATGAAGAGAAAAAGAAACATGTGCCAAATGCAAGGACAGAACAAAACTCCAGAAATAGAACTAAATAAAATGGAGACAAGCAGTCTAGTAGATGTAGAGTTCAAAACATTCGTTATAAGGATGCTCAAGGAAACTAGGGGAAGAGTAGATGAACTCACAGAGCATTTCAACAGCATAAAAAAGAACATGGAAACCATAAAAATGAACCAGTCAGAAATGAAGGCTACACTAACTGAAATAAACAGTTTGCAGGGATTAACAATAGAGCGGATGAAGCCAATAATCAAATCAGTGATTTGAAATATAAGGAAATTAAAAAACCCTACCCAATGAGAACAGCAGGAAGAAAAAAATCCCCCCAAATGAGGATAGTGTAAGGAGTATCTGGAACAACTTCAAGTTTACCAACTTTCACATCATGGGGATGCTGGAGAGAGAAGAGAGAGAGCAAGAAATTGGAAACCTATTTGAAAAAATAATGAAACAAAACTTCCCTATTTTGGTGAAGGAATAGAAATACAAGTCCAGGAAGCACAGAGAGCCCAAAGAAGATAAACATGAAGAGGCCCACACCAAGATATATCATAATTAAAATGCCAAAGATTAAAGACAAAGAAAGCATCTTAAATGCAACAACAGAAAATTGGTTAGTTACCTATAAGGAAGCTCCCATAAGACTGTCAGCTGATTTCTCAATAGAAACTTTGCAGGCCAAAAGGGAGTATCTAGAAATATTCAAAGTGATGAAAAGCAAGGACCTACAACCAAGATTACTCTACCCCGAAAAGTTGTCATTTAGAACTGAAGAACAGATAAAGAGATTTCCAGATAAGAAAAAGCTAAAGAAGTTCATCACCAAACCAGTATTATATGAAATGTTAAAGGGTGTTCTTTAAGAAGAATATAAAAAACGTGATCAATAAAATGCAATAAATACATATCTATCAATATTGAATCTGAAAAACAAAATAAATGAACAAGCAGAACAGAAACACAATCATACATATAGAGAATGTTTTGGTGGTTGCTAGATGGAAGAGGGGTAGGGGGGATCAGTGCAAAAGGAGAAGGGATTAAAAAGTACAAATTGGTTGTTACAGACAGTCATGGGGATGTAAACTACATCATAGAAAATGTAGTAGCTGAAGAATATACATGCATGACCCATAGACATGGGCAATGGTGGGGGGAGTGCAGGCATCTGGGTGGGGGTGGGGGCAAAGAGAAAATATTGGGACAACTGTGATAACATAAACAATAACATATAATTTAAATTTAAAAAAGTACATACCACATGTGGCAGGGAATGTAAACTGGAAGACATGAACATGGGCCAGTGTGGTGGTAGGAATTTGGAGTCAAAATGACACCTCACTTATTTGGGGAAGATTACAGAAAACTTTGTGAAGGAAAAAACATTTGAGTTGGGCCACAAAGGATGGTGTGTCACAGACTGTTAATAAATGCTTACTCAATGTGTATGTGCTATCTTACATTTCTTAGCTTCCCTTGCAAGTGAGTTCAGACCATGTGACCAATTCTGGCCAATGGATTAAGTGGAAGAGATATAGAGTCATGTAGGTGGAAGCAATAGTCCCTTCTGCATGTTATCTCTTCTGTGGTTATAAAGACTGGAGGAGACCTTTGCTTTACAAAGCAAGGACTTTGTGAGCTAAATATAAAATTTTATGTTACAAAACCAGGAAATTTGGGTTTATTTGGTGTCACAGTATAGGTTAGCTGAACTAACAAATGGGTAGAATTACTTAACAAGATCTGATGTCAAAATCCAGAGTGATATAATTAAGAAGATTCATTTAAAGACAAAAATTTGATAGACCCAAGAGCTCTGAGCTCATAACAAGTAAGTGCTTAAGGAGCTAATAGAAACCAGTGGCAGGTTTTAAGTAAGTTGAATTATACTTACTGAGCTATTATTTGGGAAGAAGCCATATACATCTATTGTAGATGGAAAATAGAATCAATAAACTAAATAAATAATACAGTATATAGTCTTACTGAGTCCCTGAGTCATAGTTATGACAGTCTTGATAGATTAGTATGGTTTCAAAGTCACATCCTCTGTATTCAATATCTTTAACCTAAAGAAGAATAAAATTATTATTAGTGCATTAATTGAACAGACACCTGGAGAGACAGAAGTAAAGGTAAAATGTTGGCCCCTGAAGAACTTACAGTCTGGTCAGGGAAGCAAAATTCCAAGCACTGTATGGAGTGATGAAATAAGTAAGGAGTGATCAACATGGAGAATAGCAGGTCAGACAGGGCTTTCTGGAACCTGAGAGCTGGATCCTAGAGGAAGTGAGAATTATAGATTGCTATAGAGAGATGAACTGGAAGCATGAGTGAAGGAATGAATGGAATGGCCTAAGTTGCTAGTTGGATAAAACTCATGGAAAGTATGTGTGTGTAAGACCGATCCCACATATCCTAATCAAAGAAGAATAAGTGGATCTCAGTAAGGGAAGAGTGGGATACTCTGTTTCCCAATGTTTCCCCAGTATTAGTTGTTTCTTGCTTACTTGGAGATTTTATGAAATATGACACATTGTTGGCCATGACCATGCTGTACATTAAGGAATGGCTATCTTGCCTATTAGATTTGAGCTTTCTTTCTTTCTTTCTTTCTCCCCATTAGTTATGCATTAGGTTATTATTGACTGTGACAGCTATAAATTACTCCATTAGGCCAATTACACATTTTATTCTATTTTATTTATTTTTGGAGAGAGCAGAAGAGGGGGAGAAAGAGAGGGAAAGACACATTGGTATGCAAAACATTGATTGGTTGCCTCTCACATGCCCCCCAACCAGGTACCTGGCCTACACTCCAGGCATGTGTCCTGAATGGAAATCAAACCAGCAGTCTTTTGGTTTGCAGGATGATGTCCAGTTCACTGAGCCACACCAGTCAGGGCCAGTCACACATCTTAAACAAACCAAAAATATGGCCTTACCAACACATTGTGCTGCTTACTGGTTCTGGGATCCTCATGAACATTAGTTTCTTAATAGGTAAAATAATAATTAAATGAGATAATTTATGCAATGCATTTGGTAATGTATTGGCATATGGTAGATTCTTGATAATTGATAACATTAGTATCACCAATCCACTATTTTCATCCCTAAGTTAGAATACATTTGTGATCATAGAGAAAACTCTTTGGTTGCTGATAAAAGAAAATGGGCTTTGTCTTAAACTATTTCAGGTCATATTTATTTGCCCTGTTGGAAATCAAACATTGTGAAAGTTACAAACTGTTGAGAACAAAGCCATTACTAATATTTATGATATTTAACAATTCACTTTCTTTGCTTTTTTCTTCTGTCATTAAAGAAGTTGTTTCCAAGTGTTTCACACATCAGAAATACATATACCAACTTATGTTTAATAAATTTTGAAATTATGAATTTCTTAAAATGGAAAAAATACATCAATTACTATTTTGGAAATTCTCAGAGACTCCATCTTCCTGTTTCATTGCCTTCAGAATGTGAAATTGTTTAGTTCTTTCACCTCTGTTTTGTTCTTTAGTGGGGAATAACTGCAATTATTATGCCTGATTTTCTTCTCTTTTTTGTTTCAGTTTAGTAAAAAATGTTCAATTAAGAAAAATAGACATAATGTCATTTGAACAAGTGAACAGTATAGAATGAGTTTTGAGGAGGAGGAGGTTGTAGCAAATGGTCATACAAATTCCCTTGTATTTGAAACAGTGATGAAAATAGCATATTTCAACAGCTTTACACAGGTGTTTTATGGAAGAACTCTTTTTATCTTACCTACAAATTAAATGAAACTTCTGCCCAGTTAAAAGAGTGCCACATTTTTTCTTCCTTAAAAATTTTAAATGGAAGTGGGTCAATCCATTAGTGAAGTGCTTTATTGACCTTCAGGCATGGTCACAAAGTGCTCTATTATATGCAAGTGCCATGGAGGGAAACAGCACTTTTCATAATTGTAAATTTCAAAATTTATCCCCTTTAAAAACATATCAGTGATTCTACTATAATAAATAAATTAAAATTTGAGTGAAACCACTATTCTCATTCTCAAATGATGATAATGTTTTCTTGTATTTGTGGTTTGAACTCTATTTTGGAACCAGCCTTCAAGCAGTGAAAGAAGCTGATTATTCCTCTGCGACTACAAGGTGGGGGAAGCTTGCAGGGAGGTTATTCTTTTCCATGACTCTGAGGATTGAGTGATGTCAGAGAACACATACAACTTGATTGCCCATGCAGACCTCTATGCTGAGAAATTCTAAAAGCCCCTGAAAGCTTCAAAGTTGGAGAAATTTTGCTCTTGGTTTCCAGTAGAATAGAAACTTTGCACCAATAATTCTGGGGTTGGAGACCAGTATTCTTGGGTGAGAAGCACTTTAGAAATGAGGAGTGTATAACAAATATGGGCCTTTTGGGGAGAGATTCAGGGCATGAATTATTAAGGCAGATAGGCATGGGTTTAATTTCTACCTCTGACAATTTCTTTGCTAAGTTACTTAAAGTTTCTAAGTTTTATTTTTCACATCCTTACAGTGGTGGTAACAAGATCTCCTTCATGGGGTGATATGAAAATTAAGTACATGTAAGTACATGCATGTGTGCGTGCACACACATACTTCTTTTGGTGAAGCACTTAGTTCCTGGTAGGAAAGGTTTTTAGTAAGTAGCCGTTATGATTGTTATTAAAGCTAAATAGCTTTGTGCAAATATCTATGGTGGCACACAGAGAAGGAAGTGCTATACTAAGATAAAATACAAAAAAAATCTTGAAAGAAGTATTATTGCCTAAGGTCTAGTGTAGGAGACCATTCTGTATGGCATGGGCCCAGCTCCCACTCAGAGATGCACAAAACCCACGCCCAAGGATAGGTTCTCACGTGGGGAATCAGGCCTGCAATGTACCTAGGCCGCTATGAGTCTTGCATTTTGCTAAAACTCCTTCACCCTGATTTATAGCAAACATTTACTGCAAAGTCACTTCCTAAAATCCATGCTAAACCTTCCAAGGATGAATGTAACCAGTTCAACCACTTTTGCCTTTTCATTTGCAAATATCCCTCTTTTGTGATGTGATTAGTGACATTGGCTCCTTTGTTTTCTGTAAAAGGTAACCACCTAAAGCGAACCTGTGCACAGTAAATGAGGACCATCATGTAATGGGTGGAGAAACCCAATAAAGGTCTGTCATGGCGGAGGCCGCAGCTTTGGCTCCCCTTGA
The DNA here is from genome assembly GCA_004024845.1 of Tonatia bakeri. NCBI lineage: Eukaryota > Metazoa > Chordata > Mammalia > Chiroptera > Phyllostomidae > Tonatia > Tonatia bakeri. The sequence continues at coordinate 123,544 of PVIA01004564.1, forward strand.
GAGAAAAGCCATGCTGTCCCTTTTCCTCCACAGGGCTCGGTAACCTGTGTGAATGTTTCATCTATCCATAATGACGTGGACACTGAGGGCTGGTGTCTGCATCAGTCTAGTCCTCAGTTAAAGTGAAAAGGAGAAAAACAACATCTCAGATCATCTCGGACAGGTTCTTTCTGTGGGCATAATGGAATACAGGCTTATTCATCTCTCCTATCTGGGCAATTTGGGGCAAGACATTTTTCTCCCACCACAAACCTGAGTCTAGAATAGACAGTTTTCTTAATATACACTTTTTTCTTTTTGAAAATCTGCATTAAGTACTGCATTGGTCATTGGTTGAATCTATTTGCATTTAGATTGCTGAATAAATTATATAGACAAAAACAACATTCTGTATGAAAGTTGGGATCAATTGGATTGTGTGTGTTTCAAAGAGTATGATCCCATTGTCAGAGAACTGAACAAAGTGTTTAAGTTTGGGTTTTGAAACCATTTAAAACTGTAATAACACATAGAATTGATTTGCATAGTTCAGAAACAGGTGAAAAAAGGAATAATCAAAACTTTGTATTTAAATCTGATTTTAGTATTTATTTTTATGGTTTAGCAAGAGTTTTTAAATGCTGGGTTTTCTAAAAAATAGGTTTGGGGTCTATTTTGTTTACTTTTATCTAAAAAATTCACCTATACTCACTAAATGGTACATAATGATTATTTGAAATAATGAGATTTAAAATCCCCCATAAATATATGAGGTCACAGAGTAGTAAAGAACACGGAAACATTTTTGTAGAGATTTATATTAGGAAAGCCTAAATTTATACTTTAAGAAAACAAAAAGACCAATAGATTTGGTTTTCAGCTCATCAATAATTACAAAGCCCTATAGAAATTATACGATAACATACCTTGCAGTTGGCATGCCCCTAAGATGTTTGCATTTTAAGTTGGGGATTTGGGATCCCTTCTTATCAAATAAAATTTTCCTAACAAAATTTAGTGGACTTGAGCAAAATTTCTGAGGTGCAATGGAAAACAAGAATCTCAAATAGCTAGGAAGCAAATCATCTTTGTGTATTTAATTGCCATTGACACACACATAAAAAAGCCATAGGACTGAACAGATAATCATTGCTCAGCCAAAAGTTTTGAAAGTAAGGAAAACATTCTATTAAATTAAAGCAGCTGAAAAATGAAATCTAATCAAGAAAATATTTAATTTAAATAACTTGCTTTATTATTTTATTTTATTTTATTTTTTTGGTCAGAGAACTTTTTCACTGCAAATGTGACATGTATTACTAAATATTACATGTCTAGGCCAGGCATAAGTTGATATATATTGATAAATATCAATCTTGAGAAAAAATAATGGACCTACTGCTTTTAAGTTTATTGCATTTCCATACCAAGCCCCCCCCCCCTTTTTTTTTTTGCCATGGCTCAAGAAGAATGCTGGTGCATCTTACCTACAGGCCTAGGAAAGCCATTCCTGGGAATTTCTGGGAATTTTGATCCAAAGTTCAGTTGTAAATAGATGCAGCAAGATCACCACAGGTGGAACTCCTTTTCCCTTCCTAAGTTGGACCATAGCTCAGATGAAGGTATCTTTCCCTCCCAACTGAAGTTCAGTTTTGTGTTTATGAAATCTGCTGTTTCTTTTGTTTTCTTTACTTCTTTTCTCAGTTTGATACTTTATAAGTGTCCTTTCAAAGCCTGTCCACTGCCCATTGCAGACCACACCTGCCCAGGTTTCAAACCTCACAGTGAAAGACCATGACAGGTAAAACTTTTCCAGGTGGGCCACGTGGTTAAAAAATATGGTGAAGTATTGATGTGAACATGGTCTGAATTTGTGTATGAGCTTTTCCTCCTTCCCCAGAGTCTCAGTCTCTGTACTGAAGACACGCAGCATCTCCCATATATGTATTCATGAACCTAAAGGAGGTCCCAATGTTATTTTAGCTATTAAGTCCACCTTTCTCAAATCTCTTTTTTTTTCTAGCAGACATCAAATCATATAGTTAAGGGAATTCATTAATTAATTCATTCATTTATTCATCTTGCTTTTACTAGGCTCTTGTACCATTGGAAATAAAAAAGATATTAAGAGGCAACTATTGTTAAAGGAAGACAATAAGAGTGAAGTTTAGATTTATTTTCAAAGATTCCCTAAGATAAGGCCCTGAGTTCATTTAACCCAGACTCAGACTTGCTCACTCTACTTTAGTTCCTTCTCATCAAGAGTCTCTCCAACCCCTAATGGGTACTCTAGCATATTTTCTCATTCTCATTCCTGTCATTTCTGTCACAGGAAAGAAGGTCAAGAATTTTGGCTAAGTATTTGAGATGAGACAAGAAATGGTGGAAGACTATGTCTAATAATGTTTATTTTCTCTGTGGAGTGGGAGGCAAATACAGTACCCAGAGGCAGGTTAAAGATTAGGAAGGGCAGTCAACAAAAATCCAGGTTGCTCTAGCTCTACATCTTTTTCGTTAGGTCTAGCAGCCCTTCAAAAAGTCCTACAATTATTTCAGGAGTTATCAGAGTATCTTTCATTTTCCTAGGGACATGTTTATTCTGTGATATCAGAGCCCCCACAGTGCTCCCTGGGCACCATATATTCCTTGTCAGTGACCCCAGTGGGTAGGCTTCTGCTGCACAGTCACATATAGATGCCACTTCTTTGACCCTACGATGCTTTTCTAGGCTGTGGTTCTACCCACTGCTTATGATCTGGCAGTTTCCTACTTCTGGCTCCTCTGAGCACCCTCTGTTAGCATGCTCCAAAGGTTTCATGACCTTCAATATGAAGAAAAACAGCTCTTGCAGGTTTTATTTCTTTCTCTCCTGTATAAAGACAAATACCCCAGGACTGAATTAGGTATACATTTGAATAATAGCCTCCTTGCTGTTCTCAGAATCCCTATGCTCCGATGACTAGGTAAACATCACTGTGCCTTTCAAGACTTCTGTCTTGAAGGCATCTGTAGATTCCATCATCTCCTGCTTCACCCCACTATATAGTTTCAAACATAGCTATGGGCACAACCTACATCCCCATGTCAGCAGACTTCACAGAACCCTTTCTTAATAGCTCTCCTAACATATCCAGACAGGCCAGAACATGACAGTATCAAGCTGAAACCTAAGTGAAACTCCATGTCGAGGAAGTTTTAGAACAGGTGCCAAGAGGATGAAAAACCTATTTACAAGACTAAGGAAAAGTTTCAAAATTACTGAACTCCACTCATTGCTCCATGGAGACCAAAGACTTTCTATTGAAATGGTTTCTTTCAACATTTGTCTGCAATTTTTCTAGCAGTGTTGGGCAGCCCAGGAAGAAAAGGGAGATTGGAACTTAATGCAGACACCGGCCTGTAGTGTCCATGTCATTATGGATAAAATGAGACATTCACACAGGTTACCGAGCCCTGTGGAGGAAAAGGGACAGCATGGCTTTTCTCTCATGGGGAGCCAAAGCTGCGACCTCCGCCATGACAGATCTTTATTGGGTTTCTCCACCCATTACATGATGGTCCTCATTTACTGTGCACAGGTTCGCTTTAGGTGGTTACCTTTTACAGAAAACAAAGGAGCCAATGCCACTAATCACATCACAGAAGAGGGATATTTGCAAGTGAAAAAGCAAAAGTGGTTGAACTGGTTACACTCATCCTTGGAAGGTTTAGCATGGATTTTAGGAAGTGACTTTGCAGTAAATGTTTGCTATAAATCAGGGTGAGGGAGTTTTAGCAAAAAGCAAGACTCATAGCGGCCTAGGTACATTGCAGGCCTGATTCCCAACGTGAGAACCTATCCATGGGCGTGGGTTTGTGCATCTCCAAGTGGGAGCTGGGCCCATACCACGCAGAACAGTCTCCTACAGGAACTGAATCAGGGTTGAGGATGATCAGGGCTGGTAGGGCATAGAAATACAGAGTGAGGGAACTGAAGAAGTTTATAAAATTGTTTGAATGATTGATTGGGAAGCTCAGCTGGGTGGAGCAGAGAAGGAAGGCGATTCTGGGGAGTTGATGGAGTCCTTTGTTTAGCAAGCATTTATTGGTCACTGACAGTATTTCAGGTAGGTACAGGCACAGGCTCTGGGATAACTGCCCTTGAGGAGTTTATAGGCCATGGAGGGGCAAATAAGTTCATAGTATAGTGTGTAAACTGCTTCAGTGATCTGGGAGCTGGAGGAAAAGAGAGGAGGAGCATCTAACTTTGCCTTGGAAAATTGATTGAAGAAAATTACACCTACATGGAGACCTGGGAGTCAAGAAAGAGTTAGCCAGGAGAAGAAAGGAAAGTATGCTTCTAGGAAGAAGGTCCAGCTTGGATGAAGACTTGGTGGTGAGAGAGAAAGAAGATGGCAAGATCAGTGCAGGATGGCTGGGGTATAAAGGACTGCAGAGGAGCAGTGAAGGATGAGGTTGAGAGGTAGTCAGGGACCACATCAGGAAGGGACCACATATGGGGTCTTGTAGGACACTTTCAGTGGTATCTACCCAGTCCAGTGCTTTCCTCGTCAAATGTGACCATCATTAAATGGCCTCACCATCAAGGGTGGAGCTCAGAATCCAAGTTTGTGTTTTGTTGACTCTGCTCCTCTAGACATTGTTGGTTAGACCAGGGTGGATGGACACTTAAGTATGATCATTCAGCATATTTGTATAGGAACATAGAAAGCAGTTTATAGAGATAAATCAGAATTTGGAAAGATGGGGAGAGAGAGAGGAGATAGAGAGAGAGAGAATGAGAGAGACAAAATTTATTGGGTAGGTAGCTGCTTGACTTTTTAATAGCTTGTATTAATAACAAAGCTTATTCCCTTGTAATTAAATCTCTCTTTTTTGTAGTAAGTCTAGCTCAAGTGGGTTACTGTTTCTTGCAACCAAAGGACTAGGCTTACCAGGGAGAGAATATAAAACAAGAGGAAAGAAGCTAGGGCAGAACTCCATGGGACAGCAATGTGGAAGATTTGTTTTATATTTCAAAATCAGTTACAGACTTTTAAAATCTAGGCTGTGGTTTCCTTGGCTATACAAGTGACTTCAAATTTTCTGGGCTTTTAATCTAGTTCAAGGGTCACAAAACTATGGCCTATGGGCCAAGTCCAGACCACCACTTATTTTTGTAAATAAAATTTTACTGGAACACAGAGACATCCATTCATTTACATGTTGTCTATGGTTTCTTTGACTACAACAGTAGAATCAAGTTGTTGCAACAGAGATGATATGGCCTACAAGACCTAAAATACTTATTATATGTCTCTTTATTGAAAAAAAATTGCTGGCCCTTGATCTAGTTGATTCCCTTAGTTCCATGTAACCACACCCACAATTCTTTTCTGGACATGATCCTTAGATTTTTCTATAATTGTTGGCATTCTCATTCCCAGAACTGTTTCTTTCTCTCATCCTAATTGTCTGGTGCCTTTAGGCATAAGACCCACACTTTTAGTCTCTATTAATAGACTAAGATGTTCTTCCAATAGAAAATATTTTTCTGGGCATCACAGTTTTAGTTGAACATTACTGGGGTACCTTAATCCATCCATAGTTTTAATCAATGAGTTGACAGCAGTGATGTTGAATTAACCCTCATCTCAAGAGAAAGTTTTATTTGGCCTTCATTGTTTGTAGGAACTTTTTTCAGTTGGAGTTGAATAGCTTTCTTTTTTCACCCTGTTGTTCTTGAATTTCCAGACTCTTTTCTCTCTCATTCTTACTTGTACACCTGCAACTACTTTTCTGAACACATCTTTTTTCTTGTGGTACCTTGTCAACAGCAGTCAACAATAGCCAATGCATACTATTATTGTTACATTTTCCCAGAGTTGCAAGCTTATTAAGAATATTATTTACCTTCTAAGAAATCAGTGGTGACGGTTTCACCCATGTTTCATCACTTCATGATATGTAGCTGCCAATAACAGATTCTTTAATACACTAATTGCCTCCTTAGCCAATTTCACATATTTAAAGTGTTTTTATGGTAGAAACTATTTCTAGGTACCATTGGATCTTATCCATTAAAAGTCACCAGAAACACACCTAAGTTCAAACAAAATTTGATGTATTAGCTTGCTGCAGCAAGGGAAGTTGTAAACCAGGGAAATAATAGGTAAGTATCTTAGGAAGAGGAGTCAGGAGGGACTTGTTATAGGACTTGAGCTTTTTCTGGGTGATACTGGGGAGGGTTTAAAGAAGTGAGGACTCACTTTAGACTGAATAATTTCAAGAATTCGGGGCAATTCAATGATTGGGAGTCTCATTAATTTGTATCTAAGAGATGAAAAGAACAAAGTGGGGTCAGGGTTGTCATTGGTGAAAAAGCAGTGGTCACTTGTATAGAGTTCTCCTAAGTCCTGTCCATTAGGTTATCAGGGAAGGACAATGGGACTGAAAAACAGAGCTGCTGAATAGCTGCTTCCTCAGTTGAAGAAAGTGTCAAAACACCCTCCTGGAATAGAGGCATCACCTTGGTAAAAGGAATTGCAGAAAAGGGCTCAGAGGAGAGTTTCCTACAGGCCTATGAATGTGAGACACAGAAGAGTCTGTCTAACACCACCAAGCCCAAAACCATATAACCAAGTGAAAACTATCCTGTCTCTCACCTCTTATCCTTTTCCCCGCTTCACATCAGGCAGTGAGGAGTAACTAGCAAGTGGTTGAGAAGGCTGCAGAAGGACCACTTCATTCCTGACTGAAGGCTCCCAGTCTGAGGAAGACCTGAGCTGGGGAAAGGGAGATTTAATGCTAAGTTAGTTACTGAAGTGAGACTGTGTTTACAATGTAAAGGAACCATTGGATAATTGCCCAAGAGGAGCAGGGATTCAGGGGGCCTGTGAGTGCAGAGGGAGACTATACCCACTGGAAATGGTGGTGAGCTGATGTGTGTCACAAATAGCTTTTGTTTACCATCCTTGTGACTCTTTTTGCTTACCAGAATGTGAGCCTTATGAGATAGAGAGCTGCTCTTTGTTGCATAACACTATATTTTCAGCAAATGTAATATTGTGTGGAAAGTATGGGCAATGAGTAAACATTTCCAGAATGAATGAATTGTTCCCTTAGCTCCTTAGATTTTTCTTATTTGTATTATAGTCACAGTGGTTGTATCTTTTGCTGTGGCAGTCCATGCCTGAGCTAAATTTTCACCAGGAAGGAGAGGTTGTTTTGGTTATTGGAGAAGCCAAGATGCTCTATGCACTTAGGGCTGAGCTTAGGTCCTCAATATCCCTTGCTAGCCAGTGACCTGAGATGGTTACATGTTGGAGTTCCTGACCTTGAGCTCAATTCAGCCATAAGCTATCCAGGATCCTTGGTTAAGTTTGTTATTTCTGAAGTTAATTATGTGCAGCCTGTGAATTTGAACTAAAAATTTCTTAACCTGTGTTGCAAGTTCTCAATCTTGGCTACACATTAACATCACCTAGGAAGTTTTTAAAAATACCCATATCCTGGGCCCACTCAAGACCTATTAAATAAAAATCTCTGGAGGTGGAGCAGAGGGGTATTTTCACTCATTTCTTTGAAGAGTATAGGACACTTCAGGTGATGTCAAACTTTTGTGATGAGTCTTACATGATGAGCTGTTTTCTGGTTATGCATATTAAGACTGCATGTTGGCCTATAAGAAGAGTTGCCAGATAAAATACAGGAAATCCAGTGAAATTTGATTTTAATATAAAAATAAATAACATTGTTTATTATACTGTTAATGCTTTTAATGTTGATGCTATTATGCCAGGTATGCATAACATTAAAATACTATTTTCTGAAATTCAAACATAACTGGATTTTCTGTATTTTTATTTTCTAAATCTGGCAATATGGCCTAAGGGATTGGGGAAACAAAATATCCTTCACTATAGATTGTTTGAGAACTGAGTTGAAATATCCAGATGCTCAGGAATGCTAATTTGGGAGGCAGTTCCAGTCAGGGTTGTTGGATGCAAATAACAGAAACCTCCTCTGGTTAATTTAATCAGAAAAGGAATTTGTTGGAAGGATCTAAGGTAACTCATAGAATCAATGAGAAGAATGTGGAACCAGGTTAAGAAAAGGAAGGAACCAAGGGGGCTGAGAAACCAAATGTATAGCCAAGGCCACGATGCAGAAGTATCTGGTTAGGAAGGTGCCTCTGGAACCACTGGTTCTCTGTATGTCCTTTGTTGGCTTTTAGCTGTGCCTCCATCAAAGTGTCTAATGGTCTCTGCACTTCTAAGTTACTCCTTCAAGCTTGAAAATCCCAAATGGAAGCATCTGAGCCATGGTCACCTCACCTGGGCCATGCATCCACACTGCCTGGTAACCAGAGAGTTACACAGTGGGAAGAAATTCTCTGAAGAGGAAAAAGTTTTGAATTGGAGTAGCAAGAAATGACAAATATTTACTGAGGACTTAAGTGGACTTCTCAGAACCCTGGCTGATGGGAAGAAGCTTTATGCAGTTGTGGGAGTTAGAATCTACATTGTGCCATTTTCTGGCTAGGGCCATTAGAGTTACTCAACGTCTCTGAGCCTCAGTTTTCTTATCTGCAAAATCAATTGTTTTCAGATTTGGAATTTCACTGACCAATAAAGTGTCAAAGGGAATTTTAGAGGTGAACATAGGCATCTTGCTATTTTGTTTTTGTTTGTTAAGTAAAGATATCTAAAGCAACTATCAGTTACTCATTTTATAAAATGAAGTATATTTTAATACTAAAATTAGTAAGAATATCATAACAGAATACTGATTAACTTTTTATTTTGAATTAGTTTCCAGGAAAAATTAATTCACTGGTCTTTTTTTATTTTTCTTTTTTTCTAACTTTACTTGAACCAATGAAAGACTGGCTCTACACTATGGTTTAGTTAATGTTTAGAAACTGAGCCTTCGCAACTTTTCCAAGATTATGATTCTGAAGAACTTTTGAAGGCTAGAGTGGTGGATTTTTGAATAGGCTTCTTGTTGACATTGCAAGTTTTTCCATTTTGATCCCCGAGCAAACCTTGTTTGGATAACCCTCAGTGGATGGCATAAAGTCTACCTTTAAATGTGCATTTAAAAAATTCTTGAATGGTAAGACAAAGCCTTTGGGACAAGAACCATCTACCTCTTTATGTTGTTTTAATGTTATGTCATAAAGGTGCCCAGAGACCTTGGCAGTGAGTGCATTTCAATAAATCTTAAAAATCAATCAACTGATTGATATATAGGGAGGGTTGGTAAACATGCCCACTTAGAGGACTAAATACCTGGTCCAGCTTGGTCTTTTTCATTATTGAGGAGACATTGATACTGCAGATATGCAAAGGATCATAAACATGACCCGTGTCTTTCCTTTCCAGTCTTTTCAAAATCATGCATTTTGAAGGCAGCTGGGATCAAGGGAATTGAATATGCACATTTTGAAGAAAAAAAAAACACTGATGCATCTATAAATATTGAAGAGTAATGGAAGGAAAAGGGACAAGTTATTGACTATGGTTAAAAGTATAGCAAAGGATAATGGGTTTCATCAAAATAAGAGAAACTTTTCAGCTATAAGGATCCAACTTCCTAAAAATGGGGAGTAGGGAGAAGTTTGCAGACAGATGCCCCTCTCTGAGTGTTCAGAGCCAAGCAGATAAAAAATAAAAAGGTTTAGTACATAGAATAGTATTCCCTTCAGCAGTGGCTTTATGTGGGCCCAGGGGTTTGTTTTTTCAGCTCTAAGATCTATAATTCTATTTTTCTTTGTAGATTTTTTCTTGACTCATTTTGAGTTCTTCATTTCTTCCTTCCCCTTGTCCTCCAGTGCCTGTGACTGTCTTCTTTTAAAAATTTTATCTTGTGAGTACAATTTGCTTTGCTCTTTGTGTTGATCCTTTTGGTTAATTGAATGCATGCCCATGTTATTCAATCTGATGTTTTCCCTTGCAACTTTTTCATGCTAGGCTGTTTGTACACAATAACTACCCTTTAAAAGAAGCCTTTCCTTACTCATTTTCTTAGCCTAAGTTGCCTATCGCTGCTCTTTGCAAAGCTTATGACTAAGAAAAATTGGTCAGACATATTATTTTTACACATAAAGATTTCTTTTTGTATGTGGGTAAATTTATCCTGGGACTGTGGGGTAAAATCAAAAAAGAAACCCAAAACAAAACAAAACAAAAAACCCAAACCTGATTCCTAACCAAATATACCAACATTTACATACAAAAACAAAAACAACAAAAAACCAAACTATCTCTCCCAAAAGCCTCCTTATTCCAATGCTACTCAAAGGTAAAAAACAAAAACAAAAAACAAACCTCTGGACTCCTCTTTTGAAATTGCCCTTAGAGCTTATCTATAAATCATAGCAGAAAAATGGTCTCATTGCTTATTATTCACTTCTTGTTATTTGACAAAAATTATAATATGTAGAATTATCAACCCAACTTATTTAAATCTGCTTTATATGGTTATATACAGGATGAATTCAAAATATTTGACAACACAGGTCAATTAGAACAGATGCTGGTTGTGACCAACAGGTATACCCATAGTGAAATATATCCTCTGAATATCAGTTCTGTTTTGTGCTTTCAAAACATTTCTTAAAATACAAATATCACATTTATGGTGAACTTTGACATTTTTTTGTTTTTCCAGTGTCCAACTCTAGCTGCCATATTGGCAGTAATCCTCATTGTGTGCGTCCTTCATGATATAGTGGGTAGTATCCACCCTCTTATTGCTGATCGTAAATGACACAAGATTTTGCTCTCTCCACTCCCTGGCTTCCAGGCATGTGGCTGAGTCTTGGTCAATTAGACACTTTCTGGATCAAACTCAAAAAAGGCAAGAGATTTTAGTGTTCTTTAAAGGTGGAGGCAGCATCTGTGTCCTGGGCAATGGCCATGGTGTCTGAGGGTGGTGGCAGAAATATCTTAGATTATTATTTTTATTTTTAAAAACATTTTATTGATTATGCTATCACAGTTGTCCCATTTCACACCTTTATTCTCCTCTGCCCTGCACACCCCCTCCAACCCACATTTCCCCCCATTAGTTCATGTCCATGTGTGAAACATGTAAGTTCTTTGGCTTCTACATTTCCTTTACTATTGTTAACCTCCCCCTGTCTATTTTCTACCTACCATTTATGCTACTTATCCTTTGTACCTTTTCCTCCTCTCTCCCCCTTCTACTCTCCTGCTGAGAACCCTCCATGCGATTTCCATTTCTGTGATTCTATCCCTGTTCTAGTTGTTTGCTTAGTTTATTTTTGTTTTTGTTTTAGGTGTGGTTGTTAATAACTGTGAGTTTGCTGTCATTTTACTATACATATTTTTTTATCTTCTTTTTCATAGATAAATCCCTTTAAAATTTCATATAATAAGGGCTTGGTGATGATGAACTCCTTTCACCTGACCTTATCTGGGAAGCACTTTATCTGCCCTTCCATTCTAAATGAAAGCTTTAATGGATAGAGCAATCTTGGATGTAGGTCCTTGCCTTTCATGACTTGGAATACTTCTTTCCAGCCCCTTCTTGCCTGCAAGGCCTCTTTTGAGAAATCAGCTGACAGTCTAATGCGAACTCCTTTGTAGGTAACTGTCTCCTTTCCTCTTGCTGCTTTTAAGATTCTCTCCTTATCTTAAATCTTGAGTAATTTAATTATGATATATCTTGGGGTGTTTCTCCTTGGGTCCAACTTCTTTGGAACTCTCTGAGCTTCCTGGATTTCCTGGAAGTCTATTTCCTTTGTCAGATTGGGGAAGTTCTCCTTTATTATTTGTTCTAATAAG